>CM061133.1:200040591-200189254 GCA_030789695.1 Scilla litardierei
TCACTCAAGTTTGAGTGGGTATACTCTAAGTACGTTGTTACACATATCTGTAGTTTGCGTATAGTACTATAAATATAGTGATGGATGATATATGTATAGTGATAGGATTGGTTGTGTCTGGTTGTGTTACACACATGACCGTGGGTGGCTATACCAGTATGTAGTTATAGGTGTTGGTCTTGTGGTGTAGTTATTTACTAAGGACTTGCCTGTGTGAATATATATGTGCTAGCTAAACTAGGTGAGTAGATGTACTGAGTATATAGTGGTATGATTGGTATATATGAATGGAATGTTAGCGTGTGTGGGTGTGCACCATGCACGGGTAAGTATGTGCTTAGTTATAGGTATTGGTGACTATGGTATGTGTGGTGTGTCGTGAATATAGTTATAGGACCGTATGTAATGTGAATATATGGTGAAATATTTGCATGCATTTGAATGACTATATAATTGTGAAATTATAGTAGTGGTAAATGTATCTTAGATATAATAACATGATTTAATATTGAGTGGTGTGGTTACTTGTGTTGATATGTTGGCATTGGATGTACACTAGGAGTTATAGGGAGTAGTGTATCCTTATTGTTTTGTTCATATGTAGTTATCTAAACGTGGAGTACTACGATTTTATTTGCTGGTGTGAGCTAATTATTTGTTTGTGAGTATGTGTACCATGGTATGTAATAAGTGTTTAATAGTTATATAAGGATGTACGTGACTATATAAATGATTGGAATACGTGTATGAATTTGACTGACTATGACAGGTACATGTGTATAGTGTGCATGGATATATACATGTTAGTAGTGTTAATGTTTGACTACTAGTGAATATATAAGCACTTGTAATGACTATACCTGGTTTTAATTATAGTGTGATGTGATTGGGATAGCTACTAGTCTGGCTAGAGATATATTTATAGCTAGAAAGTCCGAGGACGGACTTTATTCTAAGGTGGGTAGGATGTAACGGCTGGTACTCACTATACATTATACGGCTGTGCGTATAGCAATTTCGGGTACCTGACTGGTTTGGTGCTTTGTATTTGAGTCGAGTTGTTGAGTCGATAGGGCCGTAGCACATTGGTTGCATCCTTAGCAAGCCAACCCCGACGTGTGCCCAACTTGAGATTACTGTCGCCTTTGGACCCCGTATCCTTTGTACGTGTATCTTCCTTGAGGTTCGCGTATATTTTTCTTAGCCTTATCTTTCATCCGGACACTATGGTGTGATATGTCGTTGTGACCCTCTCGGAGAGTATTAATTCGTGGAATTAATTTGGAACGACATTTCACGGGTCGTTCTTCCACAATTTGACTTTGTTTGAAGAGGCGTCGTGATTTTCACTTTTGTCGTGAGACGTTTTTATTTTTAGTTTCGTCCCTCATCATCAAACTCGTGATCAGTTTTCTTAGTTTTGTTTCTCTCGTCGACACGGTCGCTCCAGTATTTTTCTCACAATTTTCGGGCTCCATTTGATCCACTTTCACATTTTTCCCCAGTTTAAATATTGGTTTAACCCGAAGTATCACATGGTTATTATCCCCTAATAATTAGTTAATAATAATATACATCCTAATCAATTTGACCCTAGCCCTTTTCTTGAACTCACATGGCCGAACCCAAGTTACTCCCCCACACGCGCAGCACAGGTTAGAGGGAAGGGTTGAATTGTTATTTTATTATAACCAAGTAACTAATCCTCTAACCCTATACCCCACGTACTGCCTTAGCCCTCTATTTTATAATCCTAGGGTTTTTCTTTTCTCCCAGCACCCTAAGATAGCCGCCGCCCATTGTTTACTCACGCAACCAAATTCGCAGCAGCCGCAATCTCTTCTTTCGCATGCAACAAAACCCCAACGCTGTGACCCAAGCCCTCTGACTTCGCTCTTCCCTTCTCTCCTGACGTACCCCAGCCCACCGCCGGACCATCCCCGACAATCCTTGCCCTGGCCGTCGCCTATAGGCCGACGGAATAGCTTGCCCCGCGCCTGAAGCGGCAACAGCACCGATGACAGCTGCGCTCGACCCCCTCCGACGTTGCAACGCCTCCCAACGGGGTCCCCGCCTCTATCTCGCCGGAGATCGCCTGTAGCAGCCACCCATAGCCGATGTTCGTCACTGCAACATCGTTTCTTCGCACGCAGCGACTTCCTTGGGCAGCCGTAGCGCACATCAGCCTCCCGTCGTGTGGCAGTGACGCAAGACAGCTCTTCGGACTGTTGACGGCCTCCCCTTGTGTCGCTCGACGTCCCTCAACCTCTATCAACTGCTGACGTGGCGTAGCGATCCCCGGAAGCTTCGTGGGGGTCCTCCTCGTTACGGTTAGTTATGTTTATCTAGTGCATTTGAGATCTATATGCTAATGATGGTGATGCTGTAGGTAAACCTAGTTAACTTGATAGTAGTATATATTATATGATGATGAACATCAAGTGGTTTAATAGGATGTTGTTAGTTGATAATTGGTAGGGTTAATATCATGTTTACAACTATTAGCTAATGTTGGTGCTAGGTTGTTGTATTAGTACAGCTATGATAATGCATGAACAGTAGGTTAACCTAGTTAATCAAGTTAGTAATAATAATCTTATGTTGTGAACCACTACATATCAATAATCAGCCAAGTGACTTAATGATAATGTTGTTAACTTGATAGTAAAGTTACTATTGATGTTAAATTGATTTGTAGTGTGGATAAATTGTGTACGCGACTTCTAGCCAATGAGAACCTAGGTTACTTGATTAATTGTTGTATGCTTTTTCGTAATAGCCACTTAACGTAGTTAACGTGTTAATATTTTAGCGTTCATTAATATTGATGAGAAACCCATCGTAGGACAGAGAAATTAATTAAAATTGGGTCACTAGACGTTTTTGGACTTGTCTAATTATTCTAGCCGTAGTCACAACTTATTCGTGCACGTGTTTTATCTCAGAATATCCGTCGTCCCGTACCATTCATACTGCCGGAGTCCAACCCCTGACGTCGCTACCCGATGTCAGAGTAGCTCTCGCATCGTGTTAAGGTAAGTCTCTCTCCGTAGGAATCATCACATTGCCTGTTAATCAACCTAAAACTTGTAGTCTCTGGTCGTTTGTAACTCACTAATCCAACTTAATAATACGGGACTGTAGGCTGAAGTTGGATTGAGCGTGGGAGCTCTAGACGTTGTGAATTTGTGTTTGGACTTTGAGGATTGTGATACCAGCACGTATTTTAGGCAAGTAAAACTTGCCAATTTGTGCTTTAGGCCATGTTTTAGGCCATTCCCCATTTTTAGCGTAAAAGAGACTAGGTGACGAAATGATAGTCGCCTAGACACAACTTTAAGATCTAGCTTGACAACGAAGCTAGATCTGTCACCCTGCCATGTCATTCATGTATTTTTGCCTGTCACATTTAAACTCCATATCTGTATGCTCTTTACTTTTGCTCTGCCATGCCTGTCACGTTTAATTTCCTTATCTGTACGCACATTATTGTACTCTTGCCATGCCATGCATCATTCCATGCTTGAATGTCTGTTTTCGTAGCACACACTACTTGTACTTGCTTGTTGAGGCTAGGCACCTGCATTACAGGCACAACCCTATGCCAAATACACTTCCTGGCTCGTGAACCAGAAGCGGGCCACATGTGTTGGTCAAAATCCAATGCCCGATTACACGTGGAGGGATAGGGTTAAGCGATCACTTGAGCTTAGGAGTTGGCCCGTACAGCCACTCCAGCCAAAAGGCGTAAACTCTATGCACGACATGTTACTTGACTTGTAAAATCCATGTGAATGTTTTAGTAGCTTTGCTACCCTTGCCATGTCATACTTTTTGCCATGTTATACTTGTTGCCATGTCATACTTGTTGCATTATCTTACTTGTTGCATCCATGCATTAAACTGCCATGTCATCGCACATTTTAGAACTGCTAGGTTGCTTTCCTTCTTTTAGTTTCCTTGCACAAGTCTTTTGTAGACTTGCTGACATGCGCCCTCGTCTCTTTTGGGTGTCGCATGTTAGTTGCTGAGCTAGAGTCCGTTGCTGAGGATGAGCTCTTTGTTGACGTTGAGCCTGGGTCCACCGTTGACGTGGAGTACGAGGACACCGGCGACCAGTCGTAGAGACTTCTTTGGTGTTGCTTCCTGCTTAGTTGTCGTTAGTTTGTCGGTGCATAGCACCCTTCCTTTCTGTACGTTTGATTATTTCTGTTGGCCATGCTTGGGCCTTGTAGACTCTTCTTTTTAGCCTGGTGGCTTTTCTGTGATGTTGGACTTTATTTGTGGACGTTCTGCGATTGGAATAATATTATCTGTCTCTTTTCTTTATTATTATTTTTGTTCTGTTTCGCATTTGCAAGGACCTATACTTGGTTATTCCAGATGCTTTATAGACCGGAGCCTCACAGCTCCAAGTCTGAGCGGACTTTTCACGCCTCGCTTCCATTTTAGGGAAGCGGGTCGTGACACATATAAGGGGAAATATGAAAAATGATGCAAAAATGACGTATATATAATAATTGAAATCAACACTTACAAGCATACGTGCATATATTTTTACATAATCCAAATAACTCTCACCCTTGTCTTTGTCAAAAAGGTAGACAAATAACTCTCCCCAGTGAAAATTATATTCTCCAAAGTTATGACAAATGACATGAAGAAAAGAAAGTGTATGATACCAAATGTAAAATATAAGGATGTGCACCAATCACTCTATTATGCTCTCCTTAGATCATTGAATATGTCAAACTTTGACTTAATGAACTAAATACAAATTAAATACAAACTTTGCCTTAATGAACTAAATACAAATTGTGGAGTCATGGGACTTATCAATGCAAAATCATAGACATTAAGCTTATGCATTGATACTTGACATTGATATATAAAAATAATCACACACAAAAAATCAATGTCAAATAATGAGATTTGAGCAATATCCAACAATATTGATTGGAATTATCCCAAACTCATCAAAGGAGAAAAATATGCTTAAAATAGAGTTTTGAAAAATACATAGCATATAAACTCCCCCTATGTCATATACATGGTCAAAAATTGCATATATGACATAGTAAACCATATAGATCCATTCCTAAAAGTAATTTTGAAAAGTATTTTCGAAATCAAGGTAAACACACAAACACACATGTTGGATGCAAAAAAAAATATGCAATTAACATACGTCCAACCAAACATACGAGTGTGAGAGAGGATCTAGGCATTAGGCCCCAAACCCATGATAAGTTTGAATTCCTAATGTAATCACTAGAGCATAGAACATTGTTATCTAGTGATGAATATAGGCCTCCCTCTCAAGTAACCCCACATTGGTAGGAATCCAAAGTTTCATAGAATTCCTAGACCTCTTGTCAGGCTTCCTCTTAGGACAATGATTAGCATAATGTCCTAAAGTTCCGCACTTAAGACAAGTGATATTAGGATGAAACTTGACCTTGGAGGGAAAGCCATGCTTGTGTGTAGAAGAAATTTCCTTAGCATGTCTATTGTGAATGGATTGCCTCTTGGCATAGAAAGAATCATGGTGATTCGCATTCACAAAGCTGTGCTTTACATGCTTCTTGTTTGAGTTAGTGGGGTTATACAAGAAAGCATATTGATTCTTCTTAGGAGCTTGATAGGAACTTTGTTTAGATCCATGAGAAGAAGTAGCGTGTTGAGAACCAACTTTTGAGTAAAAACCCAAACCCCCACGATGATTTGTCGGATGTTGTTGTTTGAGAAAATCATTGAGGCAATCCCTAGATGTCACAAACTTTCGAAGTTTTTTGGGATTCCTCATCGCATTTCAAAGTAAGGATAGAAATGCAGGATTCTAAATCAAGATTCTTGGCTTTCAATTGGTCATTTTCTATACCAAGATCATTGATTTGAGAAAGAAGTGTTTCTTTCTCATCAACACCTATTGTGTGTGTAGCATGCATATGTGGATCAATAGAATCAATAGAGGGAGTGTTCCCATGACTAGCTAGCAAAGCATCATGCTTAGATTTAAGTGAAGTTAAATCTTTAGCTAGTTTTTGGAGAGAGGCAAACATTACCATGTTGTTCTCCCAAAGGTCCTCCTTGGTCTCCTCCTTCTTCTCCTCGTCTTCACTCTCCTCCTCGCTTTCCTCCGTGCTTGACCTTGAGATTGAGGATGAAGAATCTTCCTCGATCACCATTAGACACAAATTTTCGGTGGGCTTTTCGTTCTTCGATCCACATGGTATAAGCAAGTCCGAGAAGATGTCGTGTATGGTGGATGTGAACGTCCGTTCATTATCGTCTTCACTCTCACTTGAGTCATCAGACGAGGACTCATCCAAGTTCCAATGAAAACAGGATTCTTCTTCTTCTTCCATTTCCAACACTTCTTCCCTTTGTCCTTATACTTCTCTTCTTTCTTCTTTGGGAAAGCATTAGCAAAATGTTATGTTTTGCCACACTTAGAACACACAACTATATCTTTGTTAGTATTAGAAAATAACTTTAAATCTTTCTTACTTTGTGATGGATTTATGATGCTTATGATCTTGTTGGCAAGTTCCATTGCTCCTCTGTTGTCATCTCCACTTTCTTCATCATTGCCTTCATCCTTGCTGGCGATGTGCTTGAGCTTCTTCTTCTTCTTAAGCTTATCATCATTTGGATTGAATTTTCTCCTCCATTCAATCTTATCATCAACGGCCTTAAAAGCAATCCCTTTTTTCTTCTCGGGCTTTGAGGTTTGGCTCTCCTTCTTCTGTTGCAACTCCACCTGGTGGGCCACCAAATTTCCCATGCATTCTTCAACGGTATACTTACTCATGTCATTGGACTCTTTGATTCCATTGGCCTTGGACTCTCATTGGGGTGTGAATGATCCTAGGATCTTTGTCACCCTATCTTCTTCAAAAATATCCATCCCTAGGCCTTCTAATGCATTCAAGTTCTTGGTGAACCTCGTGAGCATCTCCGAAATACTTTCTCCTTCCTGCATCGTAAACATTTCGTACTTAAAAATAAAAACACTTCGTTTAGATTTCTTTACCATTGAGGTACCCTTATGAGTAACCTCCAAGAGATGCCAAATCACGTTTGCCAATTTTCACATTGAGATGCGGTTGAACTTGTATGCATCGAGCGCATAATGAAACATTGTCATCGCCTTAGCATTGAACTTAATCATGTCCTTCTCCACCTTTGTCCTTTCCGCCGCGATCTTTTCGGGCTTCATAAATGGAGACTCGACGATGTCCTAAAACTCTTGACCTTCAAGCAAAATCATCATATTGACCTTCTAAGATGGATAATTGGTCTCATTGAAGAGCGAGGGTCGAACGGTAAACATTCCATCCTCGTGAGATTGTGATGAAGCTCTAAATGCCATAGTGCTTGCTTAGCGTAATCAACCTGCTTTGATACGGATCCACGTCCACTAAGTAACACACTAGAGGGGTGAATAGTGTATAGGCAATTAAAATTCTAATTAAAACTAATTAAGCAATAGAGAATATAATTGCACACAACAATCATAAATAAACAATGCAATCGTAAACACATAATTTTATCCTGGTTTGGATCCCTACACCAGGACTCCTACTCAAGTCCCACCCTCCTAAACCCGAGCGGTGGATTCCACTAGTACTCCCTAAACCGGGACACACACGATCACTCTTCACGAGTATAATCCCAAAACTATGATAATCCCTAAATTGGGATATGTAGAAAAGTCTCCAAGTGGAGTAAACCTCCAGTATGTACTCACAACCTGAGTACTAGGTTTCGTAACAAAAAAGAAACAAAATACAGTCTTACCTATGCCTTGATAGATCTTACCACTGTGTGTGAAGGCATGCGATTGAAAACACCAAGTGCTTGATGTAGAAGATTATGCACTTGGAAAACTCTCTCTTGATGCAATCTCGATGCATGAATACTGTTAACTAAAGTGAAAAATAATATGAGAGAGAAGAAAATGCTCTTAGTTTTTGGCTCTAAATGAGTTGAATTTCTGTGAGCATTGGTGCCAAAAACTGTCTCCAAACTGAGCTTAAATAAGCCCTCAAATCTGCACAAAAGCCAAGAAAACGGCTCCTCAAAAACCTCACCCAACAGCTACAAACGTGCAAATTTGGAGTTAGCCAGACGTCTATAGAAGGGCTCCCAGGCGCCTGATCAACTGCTTAGACGCCTGGGAACATAACTCCAGACGGCTGGCAGAATGAGAGGGACAAAAGAAAAGAATGAAGTCCAATCTCCAAGCGACAGACATCTAATGAACACTTACCAGACGTCTGAACCACCATGCATCCATCTTGTAAGACTTCTTCAGACGGCTGCTAAATATGGGTCCAAATAGACAGAGAGCACAAAAATTTGGGTCAAACTGTACATGCATATGAAGTTTATGTACCAGATGTCTCGACCAATATTCAGACGCCTGGTCATAGACCATCATGCGACTGACCTATGAATGTGTCAAGCTATCCAAAAAGCTGACATGCCAGACATCTGGCGACCCTTCACCACACGTCTGTCCTACTCCAACCTACATTATAAAGAGTGTTTTTGAGAGTAGGACAAGTGGGATGGGTTCTACAAGAATTCTAAGGAACCCTAATGATGGAAATGATGCATATGCATGCGTGTGTGCATCTATTAAAAGCTACAAATAATCTATGAAATAAAAGCAAGATTACAGGAAGATAAAATATAAAATTCCAGTTGAACTCCAATAATCTTCATGAATCCATATGCTCGATAGCCTTGATCCATCATCCCAAACCTATAGTTTTGTCTACTCATCAAGATAATCAAAAGTTAATCTGAGACTAGAACAATGAGAGTCATTAGCAACTATATAATGAGGTGATCATTGTTGTATGCTTTAAAAATGCTGCAAGCGTATGGGTCGTGTAGCCTACGAGTGTTGAACACTGGGATGAAAGGGTTTAAAACCTAAGATCGATGTCGTATTTCGTGTAACCGTGAGAGTGAGTAGGGTGAGTGTGGGGGGGGGGAGATAGCTAGGCAAAAATCAATAAGAGGAGGAGCTAGGGCTAGCGTATCACTGTTATTACATGGATCTAGCTTCTCGACACAAGGATTATAGTCACCAATGAGGGATAAGCCTCAATCCTCGTCTCCTCGACGTCTAACCGTGAGAGAGGGGACTCGAATAATAGGTTGGATCCTTATCGTAGCTCCGATGGTTTGTCACAAGCTATGATATTAGTAGTTCTAGTGAATGTGCCTGATTGGTCATCGGCGCCGGGTACTAGATAGTCAATCCTCTGTTGGAGGCGTCAAATCCAAATCCTAAGGGTTAATTGATGATTCGGATTGTATAGCATCCCAACGGAGTAGTTTGAAGGAGGTTCATTATCCAACATATAACGAGACTACAACCCATACTTGGGTCGATATTTGGGGAGATCCATTGCGATCAACCCTTGCAATATTGATCTACATTGCCCTAGCTAAATGAACTACTTGCTATTCATCATGGAGCTGGGTGAAATCATACTAGGGTTGCACATTAAGAAATTTATGGAAATAGCACAAGACAAAGCAACAATAGGGAAATTTCACTGATAAAAGAGTTTTAAAAGTACAAATTATAAATATAAAGGTTTTCAATGTTACATTACTTGAAGGAAAGAGAAAATAAAAGCCCCAGAAATTCTGCTCCTCAAGAACTATCTAAAAATCCCAAAATTTCGCCCAGAATCACGCATGTCCTCAATGAGAGAGGATTTTATTTTAAGTATCGGTGGGTGAATGGCCGTGCAAAATTGCGACACGACCATGCGAAGCTTAAAATTTGTCCTTAGGCCGAGCGCATGCACGACCGTGCTGCCTTTCAGTACGGCCGTGTGTGCTGCTCCCAGCGATCTCGACTTCTTCCAGGATCGCTCAGGCATGGCCGTGCGGCACGGTCGTTCTTCGTTGTGGCACGAGCGTGCTAATAATCTGTGCAATTCCTGGTCGCTCTGCCATCCTGCATGGAATTAGCACGGTCGTGCAGCACAACCGTGCTCGTTGCGACACGGCCCTACCAACAATCCGTGCAATTCCTGGATGCTCTGTCATCCTGTAGAGAATTATGCATGGCCGTACGGTTTTCCAACGACTGTGCCGTTGGGGCACTACGCTCAGACTCCCTTCTGATACGATAGCACGACAGTATGTATCTTAGCACGTTTGTGCTGGCTGTAGACGTGCACTTTTTAGCTCTTAATTTGCTCCCCACATTCGGTTCTTCGGCGTTTCCTCTCATTTGTTTCTTCCATCATCCTTTTTCATCGTTTCACGCATTTTTTCCTGAAATATGTAGAACATTCCCAAATGGTGAAGTTGGATAAAAACATATGGGAGCAGAATGGAAAATGCAGGTATATGCGTAAAAATGCGTGGAAAAGGGGGGAAGAAAAAGTGTAAAAGTTTTACTCAACAAATTCCCCAAGCTAAACTCTTGCTCGTCCCCGAGCAAGATAAGACGTGAAGGGTCAGAGGAATTTATCAGGGAGGATCGAAGACCACCCTCTCAAGTAACTTGCATGAAACTCAAAAATACAGTAAAGTTATAAATCAACCCCTCCAGACACGCAAAGCTCGAAGGTAATTCACGGCGTGAAGCTCAAAAATTGTTGTCTTCGACACGGTTTCGAACGTTAACACTCTCGTCCATGAAAGATGCAAGGTCCACGAAATGCCACTAAATAGATCTAGATTGGAGGAATTCAACCAATGCCCAACATTTACATGGCAGTAACCAACGGGCGCATCATAGCCACTAAATTCTTTGGGGCTGTTCATGATAAGCTGGTGCATCCCAAGACATGGTGATAGGCATGCATGATGTAATATAGACACATATAGAAGTTTTTTTGGGACTTAGGTGATCTATGTAATGAGATTTCAGCCAATGGCTCCTGACTCAGACGAATCTAGGGCATTAGGTCAGGATGGACCCTTGATCACTCCGTATTTTACACCTTTTTTCTGCATGATTGCATGCCATTTAGATCGCTCAAATCGTGTTTTTCATGTTTATTCGACGATATTGCGATGCTTTTCACGATTTTTTGTTTTCATCGTATTTCAGGAGATTTGGAGCGATTTGGAGTGATTCTGAGATGCACCCACTCTGGAGTGTCACCGACGACTCTCTTGAGGGGTGTTTTGCGATTAGAGAGGAGTGGAAGAAGAAAGAACGTTGTAGGAGCGACGAGGAGGCAAAAATATGAAGAATGGGCATTTTCAGCATGCCACTCGGCCGAGTGAAGGAGTCACTCGGCCGAGCATAGACAGCCCGCTCGGTCGGCCAGATCGGACACGCAATAGGGCCAATATCAGCGTGTACTCGGCCGAGCACCGAGTCATCCCTCGCCCGAGTGGAGCCAAGACGACGTTAACAAAAGATGCTGAACTCTCTGTTTTTCGTCTGTACAGGCCCAAGCTTCGACTCGGCCGAGTGACCAACACCGTCCGCCCGAGTGAAGAACGCCCACCGCCCGAGTGAAGAAAAGTCACTCGGCCGAGTGACTCCCGAGGAGACGACCCCCAAGACCCCTAACTCTCTGTAATTGTACAGGGTCTCTCACTCGACCGAGTGACATTTGTCACTCGGCCGAGTGAGCCGCGCTGCCTGTAGCGTAAACTGCGATTTTGAGGCTGCGCATGGGCATTTTCGTCAGGGTTTTTTGGGCGATTTTGGGGGGTATTTAACCCCAGTTTTTAACCTAGTTTGGAGAGCTTTTTCAGAACTTTTGCAGCCCCTTTTTGATTAACTTTTTAGGAATTAGATTTAGCTTTTAGGGAGGAGAGAAAAGTGATTTTTTGTTGGATGCTATCTTGTTCTTCATTGGTTTGTCTCTCTCTCTCTCTCAAAAACTCCATTTTTATTGATTTATTGAATATAGCTATGAATTCCATTCATTTTACTTGTGAATTTCTATTGAATTTGATTATGATGTGAGTAGTTCCATCGTCTTAGGGCGTAGGGATGAACCCTACGAGCCCAATTTCAAATTTGTGACGAATTGGTGAAACTATTGCTAGGATTGAGTAGGGTTAGTTTGGGACTGCTATAATACGAATAGCTAGGGATTCATACCGATTGGGATTTGCAAGAGATTGGATCCCAATTCGATAGGAAGCCCTAGAAATTCGAATTGGGTTGCAATTGAATTTCTCCGGAATCGGTTTGCAAGAGATTGGACCGAAACTAGGGTTTTCGATTGCAATTCTATACCAATAACCGTTTGCAAGAGATTGGACGGGTAGGAACTATCCCAACCTAGGTCGTAGCTCGAGTTTGCACGAGAGTGGGCTCGAGATACGATTGAACGATGATGTTGTTCTTCACACTAGTTTGCCTAGGTTAGGGTTTGCAAGAGATTGGACCCTACCCTAGGTTGGCTATAGACCGGCAATAGCGTGAGAGCATGAGCTTGGTTCTACATTTAGTTGCAACTAGTTCACCCGAATTTCAAATCTAGCAATTGTTAAAACCTACGAATCACAATGATGAAATACGACAAGTAGCGGGGATTCCCTATCCCTAGGCGTCTTTATTAATTTGTTATTTCTTTTATACAATTGAACGACTGTGACCGCATTACTGCAAACGTTTCTCGACTATTCTTATAGCCAGATGATTGAAGAAGACACTGTTATTAGGCCTCCCTGTGTTCGATACCCGCTCACCGCTACACCGTGCGCTTGTGGTAAGACTACAGTGTCGCCGCTCCGGGACTCCGGGGCGCGATCAAGTTTTTGGCACCGTTATCGGGGAGGCAATAGTGTTTGATTCTACCGACCTAGCTATTTTTCTTTTTTGTTCTATTATTTCTATTTTTATTTTACCCTTCCGTTGTGCTAACTATTTCTTTGAAACTCTGTTTTCCCTTGCATGTACACGAGATCCTCGGCGAACCCCGAAGAGATACTATACGATTCGGAGATCGAGCGTACATTGAGGAGGATCCGAGCAGAGAGGAGACCCGTTACAGAAGGAAATTTTATGACCCATCCTGAGACACCCGAAGAATTGGCGGCGCGAATGGCGAGGATCATTTCCATTAGAGATAGGCTTCGGCCTAAGACTTCTTCCACGACCTCGTCCATAGCCATGCCGGAGTTGGCGGCCGACAAAAATATCGAGTTGAAGACCGGATTGGTGGTTCTTATGCAACAAGATCCTTTTCATGGGAACTCCCATGAAAACCCTCATTACCACATCCATCTCTTCCTATCAAAATGTGCCACCTTCCAAATGCCGGGCGTCTCGGTAGATGCTATCAGACTGCGCCTCTTCCCTTTCATACTCAAGGACAAAGCATTATATTGGTTGAGGACGCAAGCTGAAGGAATCTTCACCACTTGGGATGAATTGGCGAGTGCCTTCGTTGACAAATTTTACCCGCCCTCCAAGACGGTGAAGATTAGAAGTGCCCTCATGTCCTTCAAGCAAGGACCACAAGAGACTCTCTATGAGGCATGGGAGCGCTTCAAGGACTTGCAACATCAATGCCCCCATCATAGCATTGAGGATTGGGAGCTTGTCCACAGTTTCTACAATGGACTCCAACCAGGCACGAAGCAGATTATTGATGCCACCGCAAATGGAGCCATTTTGTCGAAGACTCCCGATGAAGCTACGGCCTTGCTTGAGGAGATGGCCTCGAACAACCAACAGTGGGGCGACGAGCGGGGACACTCTTCGTCCTCCTTGAAGCCGTCTAGCATTTATGAGGCCAAGGCCGTTGCGGAGCTAGCCAACAAATTTGATTCTCTCCACAAGGTAGTGGAGAGATTGGAGAAATTCATTACGGAGCCTCAAGGAGCCCCTTCTACATCCACACCGACAAATTATATGAGCGATTGGCAAGACCAATCCCAAGCCATGTATGTAGGAGGAGAGCAAGGAGAAGGAGCTTTGGAGCAAATTCAATACGTCGCGGGGAATTCTGGATATTGGGCCAATCCGGCCGCTAGAAACCATCCGGGTTTCTCATATGCTAATAATGATGGTGCATTGAACCCCCCACAACAACAACCTCCTCAAGCTCGAGCTCCACCACCACTGTAACGGTCTGTTTTCGTTGTACTTTGTTCGTGCACGTGCTTTTGGCCGTGCACGTGTTTATTTTAGACTTTATTTGATTGTGAACACTTTTGTGTGATATGCCGTTGTGAACGTCTCTGAGAGTATTAAATAGTGGCACTATCTTGGAACGACACTTCTCGAGTCGTTTTTCCACAATTTAATCTTACTCGATGAGACGTGACGATTTTCACTTTTGACGGGAGACGTTTCTATTTTTAGTTTCGTCGTCCAACGTCAAAATTGAGATCCATCTTCTTAGTTAGCTCACTTTCATCATCACGATCACCCCAATATTTATTTTATAATTTTTGGAGTTTATTTGACCACTTTTATATTTTTAACAAGTTTTATAATATTTTTAATAATTAATTTTTAAATTATTTTTGGCCAAATAATATTTATTTGACTTTTAAACGTATTAAAGAATTTTTGAGCCAATTTCCAGCTCATTTGGACCGAGTCAAATCCTTGTGTGAGTTGGAGAAGTTGAGATTCAAATTTTAAATATTTTTGAACTTCTAATCCTATTAGATTTAGCCCTAGACCAAGTCAACCCATCTACACTATATAAACAACACCTAGGAAGACTTATTTTCGCAAGAAATTAACCCTAGCATCTTCCAAACTCAAATTTGACGTTGCGACGAATCGTCGCAACGTTGCGACGAACTTCTGCTGCACGACCGAGGAAAACAGCTCCGTTCCCCCGCTCAGACCGAAGCCCCGCCCCGCACCAAACCCCTCATCGCACCGCTTCTACCGCCTGCTCGCACCCCCGTGTCCGAACGAGAAGATCTCTCGGTCAGACCGATTGTCGCCCCCGCTCACGCTCCGCTCCGCATCGCAGCCATCGTCCGCTCTGTCGCCCCGCACCGCCCCGTGCCTGACCGAGGCGATCGCCCGCATCGCCACTCGCCGCTTCGTTGCAACGTTGCAAACGTTGCAACGCTCTGTCGCCTGCACCGACCGATCGATTCCTCCGCACCGACCGACAAAACTCTCCGCACCAAGGCCCCGTCGCACCACTGCAGCCCGCTGCGCTGCAAGCCTCGCACCGAACGTGTCTGACCGAGCCAAGTCCCCGCACCGAGGCTGTACGACCGAGAGTCAATCGTCGCAACCCCACATCCGTCGCATCGCTTGCCACCGTGGGCCCCCAAGTTCTCCAGAGGTATTGTGGGTCCCCCAAAGGTCCCTAGGACTACTGTGGGCCCCACCTATGTGCGTTCTCTTCGACGATTTGCCGCGTACGACGTTGCGACACGTCGTAGCCCGTCGTCGCATGTGCTAGCTTTGGAATCTGGAATCTTCTCTCCGGTTGATTGCTCTGAAACTTCCAGCGAGAAATCTAATTGGAATCTGGACTTGGAGCGCGATATTATTATTCCAACCCCCGGCGTCGCTACCCGACGTCGGTGCAGCTTTCGCGTTGTGTTGAGGTAACGCTTTGCACCCCTAGGACCCCCAACCCAATTGCATGCTAATCAAGACTAAAATCAGTATTTTTAAAGTATTTTAAATGTTTTAGAATTCACTAATCAAGATTAATAAAACGGATGTAGGCCGGTGGACTTGTGCACGTAGGAATTGTGACTTTGGACTCGTGGGACGGTGTTTCTCTGACGTGATACTTGCAGGCAAGTGAAACTTGCCAAAGCTTGCTTAGGGCCATGTTTTTAGGCCACTTCCTTGTTTTTAGCGTAAAAGAGACTAGTCAGTGAAATGATAGCTGGCTAGACGCCTACTTGATCTAGTTTGACAACGAAACTAGATCTGTCACCTACTTGATCTAGCTTGACAACGAAGCTAGATCCAACCCTTAAAACTTGTTGTTCATGCATACTAAACTGTCACGTTTACTTCCCTTACCTGTACGCCTTACTACTTGCCATGTCATGTCATCCATGCATTGAATGTCGCATTCGTAGCACACGCTACAATACTTGTACTCGTACTTCCTTGTCCGGCTAGGTGCACCCCTACGCCATACTTGTTTAAAAACACTTTCTGGCTCGTGATCCAGAAGCGGGCCTCATGTGTTGGTTGAAAACTAATGCCCGATACACGTGGAGGGGTAGGGATAAACGGTCACTTGAGCTTAGGAGTTGGCCCGTGCAGCCACTCTAGCCAAAAGGCGGAATCTCTGTGCACGAGGTGCTTACTTTACTGGTCTTGTACTTGTCTTGTGAATGTTTCATGCCATGCCATGCTCGTACTTTACTTTACTTTACTTTACCTGTTGCACTCATTACTTTAACTGCCATGTCATTGCATCATGCTAGAACTGCTAGGTTGCTTTACTTTTACCTACTTTCAGTTTCCTTGCACAAGTCTTCCAGACTTGCTGACATGTGCCCCTTGCTCTTTTGGGTGTCACATGTTAGACCCTGAGCCAGAGACAGTTGTTGAGGACGAGGTGTTTGCTGACGCTGAGCCCGAGCCTACGTTCGTTGAGGAGTTCGAGGACACCGGAGACCAGTCTTAGTGACTGTTGAGTTGCTTTTGCTTTAGGTTGCTGTTAGTTGTCGGTGCTTGCACCATTACCTTGTTTTCGTACTTTGTACTTTTGTTGGCCATGCTGGGCCTCTTTTAGACTCTTTTATTTTAGCATGGTGGCTTTTTCTGCGATGTTGAGATTTATTGTTATGGATATTCTGAGATGTTTCTTTTGTCTCTTTTCGTTATTAATATCTTTGTTTCGTTTTGCGTTGCAAGGACCTGCAGTTTAAATTTGATTGACGCTTATCGGACTTGCAGCTTTGTAGCTTCAAGTCTGAGCGGACCTTCTCACGCTTCGCCTCCACGTTTTTGGGAAGCGGGGCGTGACAACCACAACCAAATTATCCACCAAGGGGGCCACCGCAACAAAACTTCCCACCGAGGCAACAAGTGGGACCTTATAGGCCACCCGGGTATAATCAAGGGTGGAGAAATCCCAACCCTCCGCAAGCTCAACCACGTCCGGATTTTGAAGCTAAGGTGGAGGAGTTTATAGCAGAACAAAGAGAGATTAACGCCACATTGAAGGCGGGACAAGATTCTCTCGCCACCGTCGTCGCTCAAATTGGGGAGCAACTTGCGTTGCTCAATAAAAACAATCAACAATTGCCGGCTCGACCCGCGCCGAATCCACGGGGCAACACCTGCCATATCAATGCAGTCGTTGCGGTTACAACAAGAGGAGGGAAGGATACCACTCCCCCCATGACTCAAGACAAGGAGCCCGTGGTGGAGAATCTAGAAGAAAGCGAGCCGGTAATTGAAGTGGCAAAGGAGAAGGAGCCGCAAGAAGGAGAAAAATCTAGAATGGAGGAGCTTATTGATGAGCGCCGATTTATGCCACCGGTGCCCTTCCCTCAACGGCTAGCTAGAGCCAAGATGGAGAAACAGCTAGCCAAGTTTCTCGAGTATTTGAGAGGGGTGAGCCTCAATATCCCCTTCCTCGACGCTATAGTGGAAATCCCATCTTACGCCAAGTTCTTAAAGGACTTGATCACTGGAAGGAAGAGGAAGGAGAAGATAATGCTCGCGGAGGAAGGGACTTGGTTCACAAAGAGGGAAAAGGAGCCCGCCAAATTCAAAGATCCAGGGAGTTTCCGGATTCCTTGCACTCTAGGCGGCGTCCCCCTACAAAAAGCATTGGTAGATCTGGGGGCTAGTGTTAGCCTCATGCCTCTCTCCATGTTCCGGAAGTTGAATACCGGCACGGATTTGAAGCCTACCGACATGCGGATTCAACTAGCGGACGGGAGGATTACAAGACCGGTTGGGATCGCAGAGGACATCCCACTCCAAGTTCTGGGGGGAATATGTTTTCCATGCGATTTCGTGATAATGGACATCAAGGAGGAGGGCGATACATCGCTCATACTTGGACGCCCATTCCTCACCACCGCCGGTGTCATCGTCGATGTGCGGGAGGGGACCCTTACCTTGAACGTCGGAAACATCGAAGTGGATCTCCATATATCGAAGGCAATGAAGCACATGTCGTATCATTAGGAGCTATATTACATGGACCTCCTCGACGAGGTCATCAAAGAGGCAATCCCCCACTCCATCGGCGCACCCCACGAAGATAGCTTCGAAGAAGGCCTAGATTTGGTCGAGGAAGAGAAGATGGAGCACTCCCCCGATATCTCCATGGCAATTGATGATGGCGACGCTGATGTCGCAAGAATACGGGAGCTCTGCAAGCTCTCGAAGTTGAGGACTCCGAAGAAAGCTCCACCGATACGACGATCGGTGTTACCGGCAAAGTCGAAGACCGGAGCAAGCTCTAGCTTGGGGGAGCCACCCCCCAACATTGCACATGACGAAGGGGCACTGGGGAAGACCACACACCATCATGATCCAAATCCGAGCGGTCTTCCCGGCAAATTCGACGGGTGCATCTCATATGCACCCAACATCCCGCGCTAAGTTGAAAATTTAAAGGGGTCGAGCTCAAGACCTTAAACGAGCGCTTGTCGGGAGGCAACCCGACGGTTATCGCATTTTTTTCTATTTTAGTTTCTACTTTTGTTTTAGACTTTATTAGTGTTTTTGAGTCGTTTGCCCGAAAATTTTTGACAACGGGTCCTATTTTCTTTGACAGGAGGAGGAAAAAATGATATCTATTATATGGAGGATGACCGAGGTGAAGAAGAGCGCTCCAGGAATGCGCTCGAGGCTTAGGAGGAAGAAGAAACCACCTGGAGGAAGAAAAACAGAGAGTAGAGCCAAAACGGAGCCTCGAAGCAGTAAACAGAGCCCCACTCGGCCGAGTACCATAGACACTCGACCGAGCAAAGAAAGCCGTCCGCCCGAGTGGCGCACCAACGAGGGAAGTCTGCTGTACCCAACTCTCTGTCTTTTTTGTGATTTCAGTATAAATTGTCACTCGGCCAAGTATATTTCTTCACTCGGCCGAGTGAAACTGATACCGTCCTAGGGCGAAAATTGCCGAGTAGCTTGTGCCACTCGACCGAATGGATTTTTTCCACTCGGCCGAGGGTGGCAAAGCCACTCGGCCGAGTCGTAAGCGGAGGGGGAAAATTTAAAAAACTTTTTCGTTACGATCACTCGGCCGAGTGACTTAGTCATTCGGCCGAGTCGTAACTTCCCTTATATAAGGCGAACGGGCTCGGCGCGATTTTCGAAACGCCCAAAATCAGTTCTCTCGCCCGAGCCCGCGACCCTTCAGCTCCCTCACCCGCAATCGACTCCCACTCGCCCGATCCCCCACGCCACCGGCCTCGATCGCTGACCCACCACCGACGACTGCTCCGGCGACCACCCCCTGCTGCCGGCAACCTTCCTCGCCGCCGGCCAAGCTCCGGTAACCCCTATTTCGCGTAAAATCCTATTTTCTCCCCATTTTTGACGATCCGAGTACCCATTGAGCCCCTAACTCAAATCGATTTCTTTATTTATCTGTTATACCACATCTCCCCCATGTATTTTGAATTTTATATGCTGATATCATTGTTTGATGCGCAGACTATCTTGGGGGAGCTTAGGGGAGCTCTCGGACGCGCTATTGGCCTCGTGGAGGCGGCGTCTTCGCACCTACCCGCTGTTTTGCTCTCGCGACGTGTTCAGGTACATTCGTTCTATTATTTTTGGCACGCCACATTTTATATTAGTTGGGTGAGCACTCGGGGCACACATGCCGCCCCGTACACGGCCACGTACTCGG
Source organism: Scilla litardierei (assembly GCA_030789695.1). Classification (NCBI taxonomy): domain Eukaryota; kingdom Viridiplantae; phylum Streptophyta; class Magnoliopsida; order Asparagales; family Asparagaceae; genus Scilla; species Scilla litardierei. The sequence continues at coordinate 200,060,373 of CM061133.1, forward strand.
GGAGCTTCCGCCAAGCGGAAGCAGACGGATGAGCCCGGCCCCTCCCACGCTAGGGAGGACTCCCCTCCACCTTCACCACCTCACCCCATACAGCCATTACCAGACGACCACATCCACCCGCAGCCACTTCCAGCCAACCCCGTTCACGCACAGCCACCACCGGCTCCCATTGTCGGGCCGCTGGGGATTACGTTCAGAGACGACGCACGGCGCATCCGATTTGAGCGTATCGCCCAGCGCCCGATAGTACCCTCCAGGTTCGCCTATTTAGCCGACCTAGACCGCCTGGGGGTACTTGAGGGGATGCTCACGTTGTACGACAATGTGGGTTGGCGAGATTTTCTTTCTGTGTCGGCGGACACCTACGTCCGTCTGACACTCGAGGTACTCAGCTCGATCGCCCGGACCGCTGAGGGATGCTCCTTTAGACTTATGGATCGAGAGTGTCAGATCACTCTCGATATGCTTAGAGCATTCTTTCAGTGGCCCGCAGTCCCCGCGCCTGACCGAGCCTACGCCCCCACACACATCCCTCCCCCATCTTTCGATTCACACGCCTTTTGGGCCAGGATCACGGGTTTACCTCAGGCCTTTGACCCTAGTAGGGCCAAGGCCTCGGCCATAGTCCACCCCTGCCTCCGCATATCACAGCGCCTTATGGAGACCACTTTTCTAGCGAGGTACGAGCCTGGGACGATGTCTACGCCTGAGCTCTATATGCTCTACACGATGACTCACCCCAGAGTTCTGGATAGGGATGGTGTTACGATGGTCCCCGCCATTGAGATTGACATCGCTAGCTGGTTTTTGGACCACATCATCGTATCGGTGGGCGCTCGCTCCCCGATATGTTGTGGCGGCCTGATCACCCTGCTAGCCCTGATGACCGGCGAGGACCTTCCGACCGACCTGCGTCGACATTCGGGCCCCACTTCACTTTTGATAGACGTCATGGCCCGGATGAAGATGCTTCATCCGCACGGCCAGCGGCACTGGGTATGGTTGCACGGTCCCTTCGGTGCTGACTACATGATCCTTCCGAGCCCCGCTCGGACACACATAGGACCAGCACACAAGGACTGGCTTCCGGCGATGGATCTCCTGATCCCCGCCGCCTACGTGCTTGAGGCCGAGGAGCCTGAGCAAGCACCCCCTACACCTGTAGACCCTGTGTTCCCTCAGCCTGAGCCTGCACTTTCTGTCGCTCCCGACACCTCTGTCCCCACTTCTGCCAGTGTCGGGAGTACACTTGCTGAGTCACCGTCCACTGCCACCACGTCTACCACCACCCCCACCACTGCTGTGCCCCTGTCGGTTGAGCCACTCACCTCTCTGCTACCCGAGCGTCCACCCACCATACTTGAGAGCGGCGAGTCTTCCTTTGCTTCCGTCGTGGAGACCCTATCCACTTTGATCTCCGCTGGGGTTTCACCTTTTGGACCCTACACTTCCTCCCCAGCGGTCGACCCTTCTGTCTCCACCGTAGCTGTCCTATCTGAGAGCGTCGTGACGTCTGTTCCCACGTCTGTGTCACGACCTCTCTTGCCGCCTCGTCACTGATTTTGTCTTCCACTCCCACTGCTACTGCTTCCACCTCACACCAGCCTGCGTCCCAGCCTTGCACTGAGGCTGGGCATCCACTAGTGAGCACAGCCCCCATTCCACCCATGCCTGCTGTCCCGATCACCTACACTGCCTGTGTCAGACAGCCCCGACCTGCTCAGCCTAGACCTGTCCGTCCCTCCGCTCCACCACCCCCTGACGCCTTAGTTCAGAGCGTTCGCGCTCTTGAGGGGGCGATGAGTGGACTCAGGGGCGATTTTAGGGCTCTGTCTTCCACAGTCACCGCCATGCAGCACCGCCTCGAGCTACTTCCCGGCATTCACTTTTGCCTGACCCAGATTCTCGAAAGACTGCCACGACCACCACCCACCCAGCAGACTGTTCCACGACCACCACCCCCACCACCACCCACCCAGCAGACTGTTACCCAGCCACCACCCCCACCACCACCCACCCAGCAGACTGTTACCCAGCCACCACCACCCCCACCTCCACCTCAGGACGGAGATGGCACAGCACCACCAGCTTAGGCACACCCTTGATGCCATTGATATTTTTTGCTGTTATGCTGCCCATTCTCTGCTTGGTCCTGATGATTTTTGCCACCCCCTCCTCCCATCACTATTTTTGTCCACCTTTTGATCATATCATTCTATATCCTTTTTCGGGAGAGAGGGAGAGTATTTTTGGTGGCACACACATATCTGCATTACTCTTATCCTTGCATGCATCACATCCGAATCATATTTTCATTTTGTTATTTTGTTATTTTTCTTTCTTTTCATCATGCATACCCACCCCCTCCCATTACACGTCTCTCGGTGTGCCACACTTCGCACATTGAGGACACTGTGCACTTTAGCTTGGGGGAGTGAGTTCTCACACTTTTCGCTTTTATCAATTTTATTTTTAGTTTTTTTGTTCACGTTTTTCCACTTTTGCACCCATTTTTTCATCACGTTTTTTCTCTTTTTACCATGCATCACGTTTTTCTTATTTTCTTTGTGTGCTGCATTGTAAATAGTTTTTATTTTTCTTTTGTCTTTATTTCTTTCATCTCCTGCTAGAGATGAATTTTCTGTGATGATGACGACGTGGTGTTAGCTTTTCTCTATATGCATGCTATATTTGTCGTGTCATAGTTTTTTTTATTTCTGATATCATATGCTATGTTCTTCCTCGCATTTAGAAATAGTAACCCACTCTCTTTTGGTGTATGAAAATGGATGAAATTCTATTATTAGCTGATGTCTGATGATCCATATGTATGCTATCGTAGAAAACACACCAAGATTCACGCATTGATTGCTTATATCTGGAGTACTGCTTTCTTTTCTCATATCACTTCTTATTGCATGATTTGTACGCTTCACTTCAGGTTGATTGAATTATTGCTAGCAATGATAAATCTGGATTAGTTTACTTTTTGAGATTAAACTGAGTAGATTATATTACCCTGCTGAAGTTGTCATGCACGTCCTATAGAGTGAACTGAGAGATACATTTATTTCTTTCTCCACATATCTTGAACATAATTTCTCTATTTTATATTCATTGGTGAATCTCCCCTTAGCAATTCTATTATTGGCATCCCCCGTTATTAAATCACATGCTCCAAATTCCCCAAAACCTAAAGAAAAAATACTTGTATATCCTTCTCTTTGATTTGGGATCATTTGTGTATATATGCTATTATTAAAAAAAGAGAGAGAAAAGAAAAAGGAAAAAGATTTGAGAATAAGAAAAGAAAAGAGAAAAGAAGTTCGAAAACGATCCCATCTCATATCCTTTCTCTCTTTCTTCCCTCTATCGCTTTTATTTTTGTTTTCTTTGACTTTTGGAGCTTCATAAGAAACGGGGATGTAAATATTGTTTTGTATATGCCACCACGCTTATAGATAAGCTTTGGGGAGAGAATCCAATGATGTGTGAGAGAGTGACTACTTGACGGTGCATGACAACCTAGGCTAAGTAATATTTTATACTCGGTGAGATTACTAAAGTTTCACGAAATCCAGAAATCTACGCTTAGCATTCATTTCATGAAAACCACACTTTTTCTATTCTTTCTACTCTATCATGTGATATATCTTATACTCCTTATAGAAAGCATTCAATTGAACAGTGTGTGATCTACGGTATTGTATACCGCTTTAGATGCTTCAGACGATGTTAATCTTAGAATTATTCCATTTTTCATGCTATATTGATATTCTTGGGTTTTCTATTTCAAATGCACCATTATACTATGATATCAAAATAAAAGTCTTTGACATGTGCTTTATATTCGATGCATGCTATATGAGTAAGCAAAACCCACGTCCTGAGAAAATGATCTAGCAACTTCCCTCTTCGTTTTCTATTTTGTTTTTTATTTTCCGTTTTCCGCCTTTCTGCCGTTTTCTTTATCTTTCTCCGACGGGTTCGTTTTTTACTCATCTTCCTCGAGGACGAGTAAGAGGTAATCTTGGGGGATTTTTATCACTCCGTATTTTACACCTTTTTTCTGCATGATTGCATGCCATTTAGATCGCCTCGTGTTTTTCACGTTTATTCGACGATATTGCGATGCTTTTCACGATTTGTTGTTTTCGTCGTATTACAGGAGATTTGGAGCGATTTGGAGTGATTCTGAGATGCACCCACTCCGGAGTGTCACTGACGACTCTCTTGAGGGGTGTGTTGCGATTGGAGAGGAGTGGAAGAAGAAAGAACGTTGTAGGAGCGACGAGGAGGCAAAAACATAAAGAATGAGTATTTTCAGCATGCCACTCGGCCGAGTGAAGGAGTCACTCGGCCGAGCATAGACAGCCCGCTCGGCCGGCCAGATCGGACACGCAACATGGCCAATATCAGCGTGTACTCGGCCGAGCATCGCCATACCACTCGACCGAGCACCGAGTCATCCCTCGCCCAAGTGGAGCCAAGACGACGGCAACAAAAGATGCAGAACTCTCTGTTTTTCGTCTGTACAGTCCCAAGCTCCGACTCGGCCGAGTGACCAACACCGTCCGCCCGAGTGAAGAACGCCCACCGCCCGAGTGAAGAAAAGTCACTCGGCCGAGTGACTCCCGAGGAGACGACCCCCAAGACCCCCAACTCTCTGTAATTGTACAGGGTCTCTCACTCGGCCGAGTGACATTTGTCACTCGGCCGAGTGAGCCGCGCTGCCTGTAGCGTAAACTGCGATTTTGAGGCTGCGCAGGGGCATTTTCGTCAGGGTTTTTTGGGCAATTTTGGGGGGTATTTAACCCCAGTTTTTAACCTAGTTTGGAGAGCTTTTTCAGAACTTTTGCAGCCCCTTTTTGATTAACTTTTTAGGAATTAGATTTAGCTTTTAGGGAGGAGAGAAAAGTGATTTTTTGTTGGATGCTATCTTGTTCTTCATTGGTTTGTCTCTCTCTCTCTCTCTCAAAAACTCCATTTTTATTGATTTATTGAATATAGCTATGAATTCCATTCATTTTACTTGTGAATTTCTATTGAATTTGATTATGAATTGTGAGTAGTTCCATCGTCTTAGGGCGTAGGGATGAACGCTACGAGCCCAATTTCAAATTTGTGACGAATTGGTGAAACTATTGCTAGGATTGAGTAGGGTTAGTTTGGGATTGCTATAATACGAATAGCTAGGGATTCATACCGATTGGGATTTGCAAGAGATTGGATCCCAATTCGATAGGAAGCCCTAGAAATTTGAATTGGGTTGCAATTGAATTTCTCCGGAATCGGTTTGCAAGAGATTGGACCGAAACTAGGGTTTTCGATTGCAATTCTATACCAATACCCGTTTGTAAGAGATTGGACGGGTAGGAACTATCCCAACCTAGGTCGTAGCTCGAGTTTGCACGAGAGTGGGCTCGAGATACAATTGAACGATGATGTTGTTCTTCACGCTAGTTTGCCTAGGTTAGGGTTTGCAAGAGATTGGACCCTACCCTAGGTTGGCTATAGACCGGCAATAGCGCGAGAGCGTGAGCTTGGTTCTACATTTAGTTGCAACTAGTTCACCCGAATTTCAAATCTAGCAATTGTTAAAACCTACGAATCACAATGATGAAATACGGCAAGTAGCGGGGATTCCCTATCCCTAGGCGTCTTTATTAATTTGTTATTTCTTTTATACAATTGAACGACTGTGACCGCATTACTGCGAACGTTTCTCGACTATTCTTATAGCCAGATGATTGAAGAAGACACTGTTATTAGGCCTCCCTATGTTCGATACCCGCTCACCGCTACACCGTGCACTTGCGGTAAGACTACAGTGCCGCCGCTCTGGGACATGTATCCGGGGCGCGATCACCCCTCGGGCCTAATCTCTCAAATCACCTAAGGCCAATTTTTCGTACGCACTCTGTAATGGACCAAATTTTATATACGAGTATTAATACAATTTTTCTGAGCGTATAAATACGCGTATGAATTTTGGGAGACCTTGTATATATATTTCCCCTAATTTTTGTGGTATTAAACTTATTTTTAATGGATTTTATGGCATCTTTGGAATTATTAAATGATATATATTTCAATAATTACTTGTGTAAGAAGTAATATACTAAGTATTTAAGATGTATTTCTATTTAATTTAAAATTTTAAACCTCTAATTAATGTTGGATACAACGTGTTGTTGGATACAACGTGTTGTTGGATACAATGATCGATGAATTCGTGTTTGATGATAACAAACGTGTGTGAATGATTTAATGTGTGTGCTAAGTGTTTTCAGGAACGGCAAGCGTGTAAATGCTCTAATGGAGACTTAGTCAAAGTGATGGAGAAATTTCAATTCATTTGCAATTGTGACTTGGTCAAAGATGGAGAGATATGGAGAGATCTCATTCATATCAAAAGTGGATGAATCAAATCCCTCCTACATAAATGAAGACTAAGTCGAAGATGGAGAGATATGGAGAATCTCATGCAAATCAATATAAGAAATTAAATGAGATCCTAAATGAGATCCTAAATGAGATCATATTCAATCCTATAGCCATCCAAATTCAAACTCCAAATCCCAGTGTAACTAGAAGAGATCTTTCATGGTGATTCTTTCAAATCCTATTCAAGCTAGGATTCCATCCAATCTCCTCCATAAATGTGATTCTATTTGATTCTAATTGATCCCATCATCTCCTATATAAACCCATCTTTCAAAGAGAGATATTTTGAGAGAGGGCAAACCAAGAGAATAATTCGGCCAACATATTCATCTCCTCCATTAGGTGCGCAAGTTGCAATGCACTCTTCCCATCCATTGCGCAACAAAGCCAAGAAAAACTCCCTCCTCCTTGCACAAGCCAAATCTCCATCTTCATTCCCTTACCAAAGCCAACATTGCGCAACATATCCATATCTAAGAGTTTATTGCATCAAGCATTAAACCAAGGCCAAAGCTTCATCTCCTTGCCGAAATCCAATTGCCAAGAGCTCCTTCCTCCTTGCCCAAGTAGCAAGCAACTCCATAGCCAAAGCTCCCTTGCTCTTCCATCTCCAAGACACATTGTGCAATCCTTCAACACTAGGCCGCAAGTTCTAAAGGGGGAAACACCATCAAGGCAGCAACATCTCAAAGAGAGTTCACCCATCCCTATATTGCGCAACATCACCAAGAGGGAGTCTTCCACATATTGCGCAACATCCAAAGGGCCATCCATCCTTAAGTGCGCAATTTACAAGCTCCATCCATGCCCAAGGACGCAACATCCAATGCACACATCATCTTAGGCCGCAAGTTCAATCAAGGGGGCTAGCCGTAACTTGAGTTGCTAAGATCAGAGACTACATCATCGTCAGACTTAATCTGACCTGAGCTGATTGACAGAGACGACTACGCCTACACAAACTGAGATTTCCTAAACTCTTTATTATTATATTTTGTGTAGTAGTGTATCGATCTTTGTAGGGGAAACTTCACCATACTTGTTTTTGGGTCTTGTCTAGTTTGATACTAGATAAGAGGGACTTGACTAGTTGGGGCTAGTCAATAGAAAACTTATACTATGATTAGTTTTGTTTAACACAGTAGGAGTGGGGTAGAGCCTGGTAAGCGTAGAGAAGGTTCTCTAGCTTTTTATGGTTGTACCTGTAACATTATTAATCTAGTATTTTCTTTGGGGGCTAGACGTAGGTCGTGGGGACGACCGAACTAGGGTAAATCTGTGTGCACTCTATGATTGCTTATTATTTACTATGCATCTGCTATAACTGCCTGTGATTTCATGTGGGTTGCACGAATATTTTTATTAGCATATTCACCCCTCCATCTAGGCTTAGATCCAGATCCAACAATTAACTCTCATTGGCCACCTCCTACTTAGGATGTGGCATCACCAAACAAAGCCCCGCATAACCCCAATTAGGTGGCAGTGTTACCCGGTTTTAGGGAAGGAGGAGGTGGGTTAGGGGGGATTTAAAAAGAAATTGAAGAGGGAAAAAATCAAAGAAAAAGAAACGAAAAAGAAAGAACTCTCTCTCAATCCCTTCCAGCTCACGCACCAAGCCCCTCTTTGCTGTCGATTTCTTCACTAACCCAAGACCAAAAGCTTAAACCCTAACCCTTGATCCTGGGAGGAAGAATGAAGATTAGCGTCAGAAGATATACACGGAGAAGAAGGGCCCCAGAAGTTCTAGGTGGACTTGCAGAGGTAGGATCCTAATCAAGTTAGATAGGATTTAGTTCAAATCGCAAAAGTTTTGAATTCCGCTGTCGAACTTGACAACAGACGACACCGTACAGCCGTATGATCCTTTTTATACGACCGTATGGTGGTCGTTAGCTCCTTGAGAGTCATACGGTCATAGAACGACCACATATATAAATTTGGCACCATATGGCCCTTTGGCTAAATCCATACTATCGTATCCCTTCTTAACGCTCTGCGTTTTAGACATGACCATATGGTCGCCCCCCCAAACCCCATACGGCCGTATTACAAAAACCCATACGGTCGTATCACTAAACCATATACAGCCGTATGTTCCCTTTCCCTTCCCATGATTAACCTAGTCCATATGGTCGTATGGACTTTATCATACGACCGTGTGGGCCTCTTCCTTGGCTTCAACTCCCCACGGCCATATGAAATATCATATGGCCATGTGGCCCCATGGTTCTATGTTCTGGCAGACCCTATTTATGATTGTTTTGCTGATGAATTTCCTATCTAATTACCATGTTGTGAATGTTGATATATGACACAATTGCAAGTAATTTTGTTTACTTTATTGGCCATGATGAAATTATCAAAATCCATGAAACATAGTTATAACCATCATATGATGAAATACTAGTCTTTCTCACCCAAAATCATGTGATGTTATGGAAAGTGAATGAGAAATCATATGCAAGTTCTTATATGCAAGTTCTATATAAAGTTGAAAACGAAAGTTTCAATATGATGAAAATGAGACTGATATACATGAAAGAATTATGAAACACTTGGAATCAGAGTGAGATGAGAGAATGAATCTGGGACTTCAATCCATTCAAAAATGGGTGAAGCTCCAGATTTGGCTTAGGGGGAAACGTATAAAAAGTAGGCTTTTAAGGAGTGGACACTTATGATGATTTCTCACCCATGCTCCTGGTAGCCGACAGGGGGAGTAGACATGGTTAGAGAGGCTAGTGGTGTACTCGCGATTCACCATGATAATAATGATGGTTTGCTTCGTTTTTCACAGAAAACCCGAGATTTCTCACTCCCGACAGAGGAGTTACGAGAGGCCCCTCTAGTGCTCGCATCACGTGTTGAGGTACCACTTTTCACCCACCCTGGGGGAAGTCTAGCTTCTTAAAAGTGTCCTACTAGTTACACGGATTCCCAAACATGTGAACTGTTAATTTAAAATAATTGTTGTTAATTTACAAATGTTGCCATCATGCTGATATGTTCTCAGTTCCTTTTCAATATTTATATGTTTTGGTACGAATACTTTGTATGCACTGTTAACCTTTTACTTTTAGACCACCCTTAGATAGGTAATCCAGTTCTAAACTGGGTCCTACCTATCTTAGTTAGGAATCCTACTGGGTCACGCGTTGACGTGTCCCATTTGTATTTTCAGGTCCTGAGGTAGTGGTTCTAGAGTCAGGACGTGTGCATACTTCTACTTCTTCCTCTCCTCAGGTACAGCTGGTGATGTCAGATGGAGAGTTGGTCCACTAGACTTCCCTGGGTTATACTAGGGAGTGTGTTGTACGGGTGTGGACACCTTTTGTGTTTCTTTTAGGGTGGGTTCCCCTTTTTGTCTTTCCCCCCTGTTGTCGTACTTTTGGTACCTTTTGGTACTTGTACAGAGATGCATGATGTATCTTGTATAAATGATGTTCAATACAGTTTACTTTTCAACACTTACGGTTTTTAAATTTTGTTGGAGCATTGTGTTTCTTACTCTTTTGTACTATTCTAGTGTATCATAATGGCATGCATAGATATTTTATTCAAACCACAATTAAAGCCTAGTAGTATTTAGATGTTAGGGGTTCGAAGCCTAGGTCTGAATACAACGACGACTTAGTCCACCATGTCTCTCCTGTATTTGAGAGAGCAGGGTATGACAGGTTTTTGTGGTGGCCCATGCAGGTCTTCTCACACTGCGATCTATGCAAGAATAATGAGTAACGCTCCAACATTATAATCCGTAATTTTGTACTGAACATTGTTTTCACTTGTTCATTCTTCCTGAGAATGGATAATGAGAATGGATCGTCGAAGAACAGGACTCCCGCTTCTGATTCAGCATCATCCGAGGCATCTTTGATTGGGAAGATCTTGATAGGCATTCTGAAGCACATGAGTCAGTTGGAGGAGAGGGTGGCTAGTTGTGCAGCATCGAAGGCAGGATGTATTAGGCAGTTTAGAGCCTTGTGCATGAAGTCTTTTTCGGGCAAGGTGAGCCCACTGAGGTGGATGAGTGGATCAGACATACGGAGGATGATTTGGACGATGTAGGGTATCTGAGAGATGGATGGGTGGATGCGAAAAAGTGGCACCTGACTCATCAGACACGAGATTGGTGGGATGCACAGGAGCTACATTTGACCAGACCGATCTCGTGGGAGAAGTTTAGGGAGATGTTTGAGGCATAGTTTCTTCCAGAGACGAAGAAGGATGAGTTACATCTGAGGTTTGAGCATCTAACTCAGGGACGACGAAGCATGGATGCTAATGATGCAGAGTTCTCACTATTGAGCAAGTTCACTCTGGAGTTGGTGAAGTCAGAGACTACTAGAGCCAGATGATTCAGAATGGGGCCAGATCCTGAGTACAGAGCAGCGATGTCGACTATGGTTATGAATACACATGGGTCCGTATTGGAGGCAGCCAGGATGCACGAGAATCATCTAAAGAGTGTAGGTAGGGCTCTAGCAGTAGCAGAGAGACGCCCTGTGGGTCAACAGAGGAGTTTTCCCAGACCTACCCAGACCACCTAGTTTAGGAGGCCTGGAGCTCCACCAACACCACAATGGCGAGTGTCCTGAAGATTTTATGGGAAACCGGGGCATGAGCAGAAGGATTGCAAGTTTCTTTCAGGGTGGTGTTTTTACATGTGGTCAGCCAAGACACATCAGTAGATAGTGTCCTTAGTATGGGCAGACTTCAGGCCCGGTGGCACCACTGGTAGGCAGGCCAATAGAGCAGAGGACCCTTCTGCCGGCTCCACAAAGACTTATATTGCCAGCACCATTAGCACTTGGTACTATGACCCCGAGAGGACCACCCAGACCTCCCCAGCAGTAGCATATCCCCAAGAGGGCGGTGTCGAGGCATCAGGCCCTCACCATGACTGTAACGACCGGTATTCATCAATACGACTATTTACGTATTTGACGTATTTTCAAATTTTAAAAGTATTTTATAATGGTTGGTCAGGAGTTTTATATCAAAAATGATTTCTAAATTCTTTGTAAAAAATATTTTGAAGCATCAAACTATTTATGGTGTATTTCAGTAAGTTCGAGTATCATCGAATCCTATAAATAATTTTTATAATAATTCATATTCAATTGTTACTGATTTAGCTGTATGAATTAATTTTCTATATAAACGTTATCAAAACGATTTCAAACTTCTATAGTATGATTCTATGGTCGATTAGAGATCCTCATATTAATTTCGTAATTTTCTGGGGTCAATTCGACCTAGAACCCGCAAACCCGTATCCCAAACGTTTTGGCCTAAAACTCGTATCTCTGTAGCTCAAACTCTGAAATGGACTTCGTATTCGTGATCATCGCGACGATACGAACCTGTGGTAATTGTTTGGGAATTTTTTGGAGTCGAGTGTGAAAAACGACGATTTAATATTTAAATAATAGTATGGTATTGTTTTACTTATTCACTATACTAAATTAAGTTTTACTACTTTACTTTTACTTTAACCCGGTATTGATTTCCTAAACCTACCTAATTAATTAACCCAACACAGATCCACTCTTTCTGCTCAGATCCAACATCCCAACCATAAGATTTATTACATTATTAATTATTCAATTTATTAATTAATATTAATATTATTATTTCTAAACCTATAAGGCTACCCCCTCCCTCAACTTACTCAGCAACGATCTCCTCCTCCCTTACATCGCTGGTAACTCTCCGACCTCACCATCCCCCATTGCTGCACCACCCTGAACTCCGACCCACCGCCCGCTCATCTCCTCTCCGATCTCCCCCTCTCATGTTGACCTCCCTCTCTCCAACGCCACCGTCCTCTATGCTGCTGCCGCCGTGGACGCAGACCCGATGTTGCCGCCCTAGCTCCGCCCTCCGTCAGCCCCGAGCTTGCCACCGAGCTGCTGCCATGCTGCCACTGTGTTACCTTTGCCTAAGACACCCATCGGAGCACAGAACCGCCAACAACCTCATCCCCGGAGCCTCTTTCCCCGCCACCAGACCCGCCGCCTGCTCCACCACACACGACCGTTGCTTCACCCCCTCGCCCACTCGACCTCCCTGTCGTCATCCAAACCTCTCCCCTCCGTCCGACGAAGCAACGCTACGAGCCTCCAGTGCTCCCAAGTCGCCCCAACTTCCATCGCCGTGTTCCACCTCCGACGCCTCCACCGCCATGCCTCCGCCACCTCTGAATCCATAGCAGAGACTCCATCGTTGCTCCAGCCCGTCCACCTCGTGAAGCCCCCCAAGCTGGTGAGCTCCCTCCCTCTTCCCTCCGTCGCAGCTCCGCCCCCACAGCCATCGTGGCTCCGCCCCCGCTGCCACCGACCCCGACCGCACCACCTCCACTCCTCCACGCCGTTGCCGCCGTCGACAATGACCCCGTCCCCACTTCGTGCATGCATGCGTACGAGAGTTAGGGGGGGACATTAATTAGTAAATGTATAAATTTTTTATACGTTTTAGTATAATATGAATTATATATATATATATATATATATATATATATATATATATATAAGGGAGATATGAGCAAAAATTAATAATAAATCATATAATGATCAGAAAAATACACGGTAAGACGCAGAAAATCCAAAACGACGAAACGGATCCATTGGCGCTAGTTTCATCGCCAAAAGGCAAGTACATCTTCCACAATAATTTTTCAAGATTAAAACTTAATAAAGCTAAATTCGCTTTAAAATTCATATCACGAGAATTTCACGTACACTGACGTACGTTAAAAATACATGTCGTAGTACTAGTTAATACGGTCGTTTTGACCTCTTGTTGGAAGAATTCCAACGTATGAGTTGCCCTAGAGAAATCTTTGAAAAATATAATGAAAAATCGTTTTCTTGTTTTAATTAGTTCTTAATTGATTTTAAGCTTTTAAAAATTATGAAAAATACCTATAGGCTTCAGAAAAATGTTTTCTTCCTAGATAAAATTATTTATCCCACATCTAGCCTATTTAAAAATATTTAGTACGTATTTTGACGGGTTTTAAGCTATAATAAAAATACAAACACATTAAGAAAAATGGATAGAAATGGTATATGAATTAACTAATGATTTCTTTTGTTTGCAGGTACCGATTCTCGTGCACCAGCTCCTTTGGAAGCTCTAGCTCTAACCTTGTCTTACTACGACGATCTTGATAACCATAAGTCACTCTAATTATAGTTTTAGAAGTTAAACCAGTGTAATAGCACGAACTTAGGATTTTATAAATAGTCTCAGAACGGATATTGACTTGAACCAATAACTAGAGACCTAATCTAATAGAAAATTGAATTAACTTATAGTCTCAGAACGACTATTAACTTAAGCATACAACATTGCCAACTTTCAACTTAGGTTGTTGTAGCACACGACCATCTACTTGGGTAAACTGTGTACTATTAGAAATACCACATGCTAGAAGCATGGAATCAGCACCATACTTTCAAATGAGTTGCTTCAACACCTTTCATTGCACCTAAACTTATAACTCTTGTTCACACTTGTCTACCATGTTCCGATGCTTTTCACTTGAAAACTACGCATACACTTTGTATACACTTGTTGCATGATTGCTTATATTTAAATAGACACATCACCTGCTGCATGCCATTTATTAATCAGTGAGTGCTAATGAATTATTGTATGGAATATCATATGTGTAATATCTTGTGGAACATCTTGTGGAATATCTTGTGGAACATCTTGTGGAACATCTTGTGGAACATTTGTGGAACATCCCGTAAGAAACATATGCATAGCACACATGACACGTCACTGGGGTTTGGGGTAACTCATATTTTGAGAGAGAGTGTGAGTGACTGGAGTTCTTCTACCTACTGCCTGCGTTGGTAAACATAGATGCCAGTGTCTGCAAAATGTTCCAGGTCTGCCTGTATCGGTAAAACCTTACATACTGCCTGCGTCGGTAAAACCTACTACTAACTATGTGTCAGTCCAGTCTGGTTAGAGCGCACCCAGGAAAGTGATGAACTCAATGGTTGCATATCATACTCTCCAACTTGAGTCACGTAGATCAGTTACTACATTGCTGCCTGTTTGTTTTATTGTTGTTACTCCACATGCCTGCTTACCTTACTATTGTTGCTACCTTACCTGCTTTATTACTATGTCATATATGTCATGTCATCATTATTGCTCTCATACTTTACTTATCGCACTTGCATATATGACTGCTGTTCCTTTAAACAATTTCACAAATTCATCACAATTTAGAAATAGGGTCCATAGGGTTCATCCCTACGCCCTAAGACGATGGCACTACTCAATATTCATCATGCAATTCTCAGAAAAATCAATAATAATATCAACACAATTCATTGCAAAATAGAAATTGTTCATAAAAATAGTGGTTTTGATAGGAAATAGACAAACCAATGAAGATCCAATGATATCCAATGAGAATCCAATAAGAGTAGCCTTCAAATCTCCAAAAAGAAAACCTAAATCTAATAATCTAAAAAGTTCTGAAAAAGGCTGCAAAAAGCTCCTCTAACTGGGGCAAAAACTGGGTTTAAATACCCCCTAAAATCGTCCAGAAAATCGTGACCAAACTGCCTCTGCGCAGCCCAGAAATCGTAACTCTCGCAGCAGGCGGAGCGGCTCACTCGGCCGAGTGACATTGTCACTCGGCCGAGTGACAGACCCTGTAAGAAAACAGTAAGTCGGGGGGTCTCAGTGTCTGCCTTCGGAGGTGACTCGACCGAGGGGCTTTATTCACTCGGCCGAGTGGCATTTCATGCTCGGTCGAGTGGGGCCTCTCAGATTGTCTGACAGATTCCAGTAACTCTGCCTCTTTCTGGATGAATTTCTCGTGCCACTCGGGCGAGTGAACTCTCCTACTCGGCCGAGTGGGCTGTCGTCACTCGGTCGAGTACACGCTGATTCTCTTCTTTGTGCGTGTCCGTTTTGGTTGGCCGAGTGGGCTGTCTTGCTCGGCCGAGTGAGTGCTCCACTCGGCCGAGTGGCATGCTGTAAATGCCAATCTTCTCCGTTTCTCCCCCTCGTCGCTCCTACGAAGTTCCTTCTTCTTCCACCCATCTTCCATCGCTGAATGGCCCTCAAATGAGCCGTGGGTGACACTCCTTAGCGCTTGCGAACCACTTGATCTCAAAATCGCTCTGAATCGCTCCATATTTCCTGAAATACGACAAAAACAAGAAATAGTGAAAAGCATCGCAATATTGTCGAATAATCGTAAAAAAATGTGATATGGGCGATCAAAACGACATGTAAACATGCAGAAAAAAGGTGTAAAATATGGAGTGATCAAACAACAACCGACTATTTCTTCTATCTGCAAGCTTCTTACCTCCCTGCAACATTCTCTTCCTCCCCTCTCCCTGATCAGCCATATTCAGCCTCCTCCAACCCAAATTTCATCACCCAATTTTTCCCACACCAACAACAATCAAATCCATCAATCTCATTTTTCTTTCTCATCCAAATCAAAACCAAAATCAAACCCAAATCATTTCAGCCCCAAATCAACACATTCACCAAATCAAAAACCCAAATTCAGCTCCAATTCAACCCAAATCAATCTCCAAATCAATTCCCAAATTGAATATCAAAATCAGAGATTTAGAGAGAAGGAAACCCAAAATCTGAAATTGATTTCCGATTCAAACAACCCCAATCCATCCTCTCTCCCATGCCCCTCCTCCCCCAAGCCCCGCGCACGCCTATCGCTGCCGCCGCCGGCCGGGCACAGTCGCGTTCGCCCCTGCCGTAGCCGTCGCCTGCCGTGCACTGCCATGCCTTTGCGCCCCTTGCCCCCCTCCTCGTGGACCACCTGCAAAGAAAAAGAAAGGGGAGATAGACGAAGAACAGAATAGAAAGGGAAGAAGATAGAAAAGAGAGAAGATGTATAAGTTTTCTTATTGGGTTTTAAAAAGTTTATTGGGTTTGGATGAAATAAAATGCTTCTTGGGTTTAAGTTATTTCTTATTGGGTATGGTATTCCTATTGGGTTTAAGATAAGCTTGTTGGGTATTGGGTTTTGGGTATAAGTACACTTATTGGGTATGGGATCAAATGAGTTTAAATTAGGTATTGGGTAGGAATGGGCAAGTTATTTCATATCAGGTATTTGAATTATAGCTATTGCTTGTTGGGTTTCATTTGAACTATTAAATTGCTTGTTGGGTATGGGGTTTTAAATTGGATAAGTGGGTTATTGGGTTATTCTTTAAGTTATAAAGTTAAGTTTAAAATTATTAAGCTGTTAAAGTTTTGGTTTATTAAGTTAATTAAGTTATCTAAATTAAATTTCATGTTAAATGTTTTAGATAGAATTTCAAATTAAATGTTTTAACGTATATGTTTTAAAGAGTTAGCTCTATATTAAGTCATATAAGTTAGCTTTAGTATTATTTTAATTGGTTAAAAATCTTTTAGCCTGATAATATGAATTTTAATGATGCAGATAAAACACGTTTTACGCTACAATCACTTGGACACCTAACGCCCGCCTCCTCCTCAGATCTACACATCGTATAGTAGGTTTCCCACATCTCTTTCATCTAAATAAATAATATGTTATTGTAATTTTCCTGGAGCTAATATGTGTAATATTGATATTGTCTGTTAATACTACTCTCCCATGTTAACAAATCATGAACTAATTGTGTACGAATCTCATGTCCTTGCACTACAACATGTTCTTATCTGTTACTATGCACTTGCTCCCTTATATGTTCTAACACTCTTGGTTTCTTAAATTCGCAAGCCTTCTATCAAAAATGAATTGCAAATTGCACTGCTTAACATTACTGCTAAAATCTCATATTAATGTGTTTGCCATCTTTAGAAGGTGAACTGCACGCTTTCATTATACTGGTTGTTTCAGACTTAAATGGACAAGTTATATTAAGGTTGCTTGTTAGTGACAATTTACTATCTGCCTGCTGTCAAATTAACTACATCGAACGGGGGATAAGACATAACCCTCGGGGTATATTTGGAACCATCAAATACAGATGGGGTGAAACCATCGAATACAGATGGGTTGAAACCATCGAATACAGATGGGGTGAAACCTTGTCGATGACTAGACGGACACTTTGGGTGGGGTTGGTTCATGTAGTAGGGTTCGTAAATGTGGCTTGCACATCTTACGGCTACCTCTATACCACACTAATGGAGGCAAGCATCTTGGCCATCTTCCAGGTTAGGAATGACAAGAAGCGTCACAATAAACCCCCGATGATATGGTGTATCAAGAACATTTTACTTACCTAGACATGGACTTACCACGAGCACAAATAACTGAAAAACATTCAACTTGTAAACTACCTTTACCTTGTTTGAAATCCAAATCATGTGATAATCGTTGTTTAATTTTATGTATTAATCTTCAGCATGCTTACGTCTTTTGTTAAATTTCTTTTGTAACATGCTTTTATCATACAATGTCACTACACTGCTAAATTCCTTTTAATTATTTAAATGAAGTTGATGCTTGGGAATCTATATGAGTAACCGTCACTGACGGGCATTGTATTTGTGTTTTTAATGCAATGTCCATCAGGTTCTAAGGACATTATTGCAGATCCTAGTTACAGCGTAGCGTGACCCACTACTGGCAGGATTCTCCCAGGAAGATACTTTTAGTCTGTATTTCCATTGTAGTTCCATTTATGTATTATGTATTGTGAGAGCCATAAGGCCTCCCTTCCTTTCATTATTATTGTATTACATTTCTTAGACGATTAAGATTGTAAATATAAATTATTTGCGTTGTTTTGAGTTTGCATGCAAGAACCTGCAAGAATTCACACAGATGCTTATTGTGTTAAGTCAAGAAGGAAAGAAAAGCAAAAGTACCTCCTCCTTACTTGCACATGCAGACCCGCTCGCGTCCTCGCTCCCAAGCATAATGGGAAGCGGGGCGTGACATCAGGTTCCACCTGAGCTTCTTGTGCACCAAGACTCCTGGCGTTGGGGATGTCTGTTCCCTCTAGTAGGGCTGTCTGAAGACATCCCTAATGAGTATAGGCCGATTTTACTGGAAGGCCGATCTCCTCAGGCCCCCATTCAACTGCTTCGAGGACGAGCTCATCCGGGCCGGATTTCTGCTGAGGCGTATAGATTCTGCTCTTCTTGACTATGGGACCGTCTGCCGCATCGCTGAGAATGTAACCCTTCCACGGGACAGGGCCGTCGTGGAGAGGGTCAATTATAAGCGGCTTGCATCAATAGCCGTTCTCGCCAGCATCTAATTAATTGTTTCTCTAGCTTCCCTTGTAGGTGATGCCAGCATGCATGCTTACCATCGCGTGGTCTTTGTAGGTCCTCGTGGCGACCACGGTATTGCGTCGTCGTGCTCCGGTGGTGGCCAATCATGGTGTCACCCTGGAAGTTGTTAGATCAAGAGTGGAGGGAGCCCAGACAGAGCTGGCTAGAATCATCCTTCTCTCCGAGACGACGTTAGACTGCATTCGAATACTCGAGCACGAGTTAAGCGAGTCTCGTAGGAGGGACGCTGAAGAAGCCACCCTGAGAAAGATAGCGGAGGACACTCTGCTGGAGGAGAGAGTCGAAGCCAAAGTCACTACAGAGAGGGTGATTCGGTATTTCACAGATTCATTTCCCGACTTCGACGAGCTATACAAGGAAGACTACGAGCGATGTTGGTTGGAGATGAAGAACCGATTCCCTAACCTCTCCGTAGAGATCGACAAGGTCCCGGTGATTTTTTCGGACCTCTGTGATGATGAATCGATCCAAGGCGAGGAGGAAGCTGCTCCCCCCGATGACGCTGCCATTATGGCCGATGATGACGTAGGAGCGGATGCCACGAGGGACCCAGAGTCAGTGGCCGCGCTAAATGGAGACCAAGGGCCTAGCCACCCATTGTAGGGTCTCGGCGTTTTTACGCCTGTTTCAAGCATTTTTTTGAATGTATAGAGGGTGATGTAAATGTGAACGAACAAACAATTTTTGTAATAGGAGTACCAGATTGTGTCTCTTTGTTTGTCGCCGTGCATATCGTATGGTGGTCGTAATGCCCGATGGCCCCTCGATGGATTAGGCGTAGCTTCAGGATGATTGAGAATAAACCATCGAACTATGTCTTGAAGTTGATCCCCACGTTCCCTGACGAGGGAGCGACTTCCTCGAATCGTGACTGATGGCATGGGAGCTATTTAGTAGCGAAGGGGTGGCTCCTTCCACTTATGGCCAACTCTCGATTAGGAGAGTCGTTCAGTAGCGAAGGGAAAGTCCCTTCGACTTATGGCTGATGTTCAATTAGGAGAGTCATTCAGTAGAGAAGGGGAGGCCCCTTTGACTTACGGTTGACGCTCGTTTAGGAGAGTCGTTCAGTAGCGAAGGAGAGGTCCCTTCAACTTATGGCTGACGCTCGTTTAGGAGAGATTCGTTCAATAGCGAAGGGGTAGCCCTTCGACTTACGGATGACGACATTTTATGAGAGTCGTTCAGTAGCCAAAGGGAGGCCCCTTCGACTTACGGCTGACGCTCGTTTTAGGAGAGTCGTTCAGTAGCGAAAGGGAAGCCCCTTCGAATTACAGCTGACGCATGTTTTAGGAGAGTCGTTCAGTGGCGAAGGGGTAGCCCATTCGACTTACAGCTGATGCTCGTTTGGGAGAGAGTCGTTCAGTAGCGAAGGGGTAGCCCTTCGACTTATGGCTGACGACGTTTTAGGATAGTCGTTCAGTAGCGAAGGGGAGGCCCCTTCGACTTGCGGCTAAGGCTTGTTTTAAGAGAGTCATTCAGTGGTGAAGGGGAAGGGGTAGCCTCTTCGACTTACGGCTGACACTCGTTTAGGAGAGAGTCGTTCAGTGGCGAAGGGGTAGCCACTTCGACTTACGGCTGATGCTCGCTTAGGAGAGTAGTTCAGTGGCGAAGGGGTGGCCCATTCGACTTACGGCAGATGCTCACTTAGGAGAGTCGTTCAGTAGCGAAGGGGAGGCCCCTTCGACTTACGTCTGATGCTCAATTAGGAGAGACGTTCAGTAGCGAAGGAGAGGCCCCTTTGACTTATGGCTGACGCTCGATTAGGAGAGTCGTTCAATAGCGAAGGAAAGGTTCCTTCAACTTATGGCTGATGCTCGATTAGAAGAGTCGTTCAGTAGCAAAGGGGATGCCCCTTCGACTTACGGCTGACTCTCGTTTAGGAGAGTCATTCAGTAGCGAAGAGGATGTCACTTCGACTTATGGCTAACGCTCGTTTAGGAGAGAGTCGTTAAGTAGCAAATGGGTAACCCTTCGACTTACGGCTAACGACGTTTTAGGTGAGTCGTTCAGTATAGAAAGGGAGGCCCCTTCGACTTACGGCTGACCTCATTTTAGGAGAGCCGTTCAGTAGCGAAAGGAGGCCCCTTCGACTTGCGGCTGACGCTTGTTTTAGGCGAGTCGTTCAGTGGCGAAGGGACTTACGGCTGCCGCTCGTTTAAGAGAGAGTCGTTTAGTAGCGAAGAGGTAAGCCCTTTGACTTACGACTGACGATGTTTTAGGAGAGTCGTTTAGTAGCGAAGGGGAGGCCTCTGTGACTTGCGGCTGACGCTCATTTTAGGAGAGTCGTTCAGTGGCGAAGGGTTACCCCCTTCGACTTACGGCTGACGCTCATTTAGAAGAGAGTCGTTCAGTAGCGAAGGGGTGGTGCCTTTGACTTAAGGCTGGAGCTTGTTTAGGAGAGTCATTCAGCAGCGAAGGGGTTGCCCATTCGACTTACGGCTGACGCTCGTTTAGGAGAGTCGTTCGGTAGCGAAGGGGATGTTGAGTATTAGTGTTTCATACCAATCTTATTTTAATGATGATCACAACATTATGTTGTTGCTAATGACTCTCATGTTTTAGTCTTACAGTTTCATTTCAAGAATATCTTTCTTGGAGACTAATCACTTGGTGCAAGGAGGGACATCAAGTGGAGAAGGACCAAAGCATGGACTCAAGGAGTGCCAAAGCTTGGAGATGATGGAGAGCATCAAGGCATCAAGATGGAAGACTTAGACTCTAAGGAAAGCAATGTAATCCATGTAATATTTTCTTTATTGCTTTCTCTCTCATTTGAGTCTAGGTTAATGTAATGCCTTGTTAAATGGTCTACTCATACATGCATATGCATTTAGCCATCTTAGTGAGCCTTAGGATTATCATAGAATCCAACCTAATAGGTTCATCTTGTCCAGAGACTCATTTGGAGTTTCTGGCTTTCCATCAGTCGCCTGCAGAAGGAATAACAGTCGACCAGGTGATTTCCAGTGCATGTAGATTCTTCTACAGTCAACTGATATACACTGCTCAAGTCAACATTTCAATTAACTCTACTTGAGCTTTTTGCATCAGTCGACTGCTGCTCAGTTTATAGTCCCCGGTATATTTACAGTCGCCTGAGAATTGGTCAACAGTCGTCTGAGTAGCGTAAGTGCAATCTCTGCCTCTTTCTGTTTTTCTCCATCTTCTGCAGCAGACGACTGATGAAGGCTTTACAGTCGCCTGACTATTTGACAGTCGACTGTATTATTGACATCAGTCGCCTGTATGCTTATCTGGAGAAAGAGTGCAGCTCTCTGTTTTATTCCATCCCATGCAGCAGTCGCCTGCTGAAGGTCTAACAGGCGCCTGTCCTGTTTTCAGTCGACTGTATTGTCTTCTTCAGTCGACTGTCCTGGCTCAGATTATAGCCGTTGGATATGTTGGATCCTGTGGATGGCAAGCAACACTAGAAGGGGGGGGGTTGAATAGTGTTGATCAAATACTAAAACTTTTTCGCTCAACGATATTAACACAATCAAATTCCTTCTAACGTTGCCTAAGAAACCAAGTAGAGTGATCTACGCTTGGTTCTTAATCAACAATATAATTTCAAGTGCACAGCGAAATTTCACAGCAGGTAGTCGACTCCTTATGAGCAGTAGTCGACTCCCAGAGAATATGTTAGAACAAATAAGATTATAAGTATAAATTTCAGCGTATAGAAATAGAATTGATATTTGCTGTAGAAGACAAAAAATGTAAAGATAATCGAACACAGAAAATGCAAACGCAAAGACAAGGATTTTATCCTGGTTCCCAGCAACCCGGGTACGTCCAGTCCCCGACCAATCCGGTACGAGATTTGCACTATCTGCCTTGGAAAATACAAGCACCTAACTTCACTCGTTAGGATTTCCAACGACCTAGCCTTGACCAGGATTTCCGAACACAACACCTAGACTTGTCTAGGGTTTACCCTTGCCTCACAAACCGAGGACTTTCCAACTGGCAACAACTAGACTTGTCTAGTGTTCCAACAATCAACACAATAAGAGATTTGTCCAATACTCTACAATAAATGATAGAGATTGGTAAATACACCCGATTCTATAGCCAATAAAAAAGATAGACAATTTGTGTAGTGGCTTAATAGAATGATAGTCTAGATCACACAAAGATACGAGATAAGTTCTTTGTGATCTAGAGCTTTTTCAAAAGTCCTTCAAATAAAATTAGAGAGAAATAATAGAGAGGATTTTGAAAAACAATTTAGCCAATAAAATAATAATATGATCTTCAAAAAGGAATTGGGAAAATATTGCAAGATCAAAAACTGAAATTAAACTGGCTAGAGAGAAAATGAGAGAGCTTTGATTCACGAGAGCTTTTACGAATTTTGATTTTCAATATTGTTATTTTCACAAAAGAATTAAGCTCTATTTATAGGGAAAAACTGAGATTTGAATTTCAAATTTCGTTTGACTTTTGTCCCAAAAATTTCGGAGTAAATTGCTTAAAAGATTTTAAAATTCAAATTCAAAACGTCTGAAAATTTCCAGCAGGTAGTCGACTCCCTCCTATAGGTAGTCGACTCCCAGAGGAGTCTAGGAAATTTTCATCCCTGAGAAGTAGTCGACTCCCTACTTTTGGTAGTCGACTCCCAGAGGAGTTTTTCCTGTTGTTCTAGTCAAAAGTTGTAGTTAGCTCCAGGGTGCGTGGAGTTTCACTACGAGAATTATGAAGTGACTAGAAAAGCTCTTGAAAGCTATTTTGAAGATAGTTAAAAGTTATTTCGAAATCATTTGTGTGTGTGTGTTGTCTATTTGATATGGCTTTGACAAATACCCTAAAAGACACGACACACTCACACTAGACTCTGAACATGTCTTCGGCAGTTTAGTCAACTTGATGAAGTGAAGGTGAGCTTCTCTTTGAGCTTCTTGTTCTGTTTGAGCTTGAGCTTCATTACTTGAGTTTAGCCATGTTCGTCTTTGTCGTGGAGCGTTGATGCGTGCTTCTTGGAGTATTAGTAGAGCTTCACGTAATCTGTATACTTAAAGTGTAGTGTAGTTAGTACACTAAGCATTCATTTGGTGTGCTCATCATCAAAATTACTTGGGGGTGGAATTCGATTTCCATCACTCTCCCCCCTTTTGATGATGACACCCAAATGAAAAATTTGAAGTAAGACATGAATATGAATAATATTTCAAGTATACTTACTCCCCCTGCTTTGATGCGGTTCTCCCCCTGCATCGAAGCTGTTAGAAGTACAATTCATATTTTTGCATTTCATATATTTTTCTCCCCCTTGTCATTAACAAAAAGATATTATAGCTGAGTAGTATTTAATTCTTTTTCTCCAACAATACCCAATTCTCGACGAAGTCTAGAGAATGTATCCCTTTGTAAGGGTTTTGTTAGAATATCAGCAACTTGAAACTCAGAGGAGACAAATTGAAGTTCAACATCCTTTTTGGCACAATGATCATCAATAAATCTGTGTCTTATATCAATATGTTTCGTTCTAGGATGAAGAACAGAATTTTTAGTGAGATTTATGGTGCTTTTATTTTCACAATAAATTACACATGTAGATGTATTAACACCATAATCGACGAGGACTTGTTTCATCCAAAGTAT
Source organism: Scilla litardierei (assembly GCA_030789695.1). Classification (NCBI taxonomy): domain Eukaryota; kingdom Viridiplantae; phylum Streptophyta; class Magnoliopsida; order Asparagales; family Asparagaceae; genus Scilla; species Scilla litardierei. The sequence goes on from CM061133.1 coordinate 200,084,724, forward strand.
TTGAGCATAGGCAAGTCTGGCAGCTATATACTCTGCCTCAGTGGTAGATAGTGAAACGGAACTTTGCTTTTTGCTAAACCACGAAACAAGGGAATGTCCAAGGAAATGAAATGTTCCACTTGTGCTTTTTCTTGTGGCTTTACAACCAGCATAGTCTGCGTCACTAAATGAAGTTAAATCGAATGTGCTTCCTTTGGGATAGAAGAGTCCAAAGTCAGATGTGGTTTTAAGATATCTAAATATGTATTTTACTGTTTTAAGGTGTGATTCCCTAGGATCACATTGAAATCTAGCACATGCACAAACACTAAACATGATGTTAGGTCTGTTGGCGGTTAAGTAGAGTAAAGAACCAACCATACCTCTATATGTTTTCTGATCAACCTTCTTACCTGCTTCATCTTTGTCTAAGGAAGTGGACGTTGCCATTGGTATATTCTTTCCTGATGCAGTTTCCATCCCGAATCTTTTGATCAAGTCTCTTGCGTACTTTGTTTGATGAATGAAGGTTCCTTCTTTTCCTTGTTTGATTTGTAATCCGAGAAAGTATGTTAGCTCCCCCATGTGGCTCATTTCAAATTCTTCCTGCATTAACTTGGCAAACTCTTGGCAAAGATCATCATTAGTAGATCCAAAAATGATGTCATCTACATAGATTTGGATAAGAATGATATCATTATTATCTTTCTTAACAAATAAGGTTGTATCTATTTTTCCAACAGTATAACTTGAGTCACTTAAAAATTTTCTTAGTCTTTCATACCAAGCTCTTGGAGCTTGTTTTAGCCCATATAATGCTTTGTTTAACTTGTAAACAAATCCTGTTTTCTTATCATGTTCAAATCCTGGAGGTTGTTCAACGTAGACTTCCTCCTTTATGAATCCGTTTAGGAAAGCGCTTTTTACATCCATTTGATAAAGTTTAAAATTCTTATATGGTGCAAATGCGAGTAACATCCTAATGGATTCTAGTCTAGCAACAGGAGCAAAGGTTTCATCGAAGTCTATACCTTCCTCTTGAGAGTAACCCTGTGCTACTAACCTTGCCTTATTTCTTATCACATTTCCATCTTCATCTAGTTTGTTGCGGTATACCCATTTAGTACCGATAACGGGACGATCTTCCGGTCTAGACACTAACTCCCATACTTGATTGCGTTCAAATTGTAGAAGTTCTTCTTGCATAGCCTCGATCCATGCTTCATCTGTAAAAGCTTCTTCTACCTTTTTCGGCTCAATGTTAGAAACAAATGCAACATGTGTTAAGTGTTTTATTTGAGATCTAGTTCTAATTCCTGCATCAATGTCACCTAAGACTTGTGTGTGTGGGTGATGTGTGACTTCAGGAAATGATTTAGGCAAAGAACTAGGGATATCATTGAGAGATTCATTATTAGGAGTGCGTGCAATGAGCATGCTATCATCATCGTCATATGCAATGTGATGAGGTAAAGATTTGTCAAATGTTACATGTAGAGTTTCAACAATAGTCTCGGAGCTTTTATTGTAAATTCTATATGCCTTACTACGTAAAGAGTAACCGATAAATATGCCTTCATCCGCTTTGGAGTCAAACTTATCTAAGTTATCTTTAGTATTCAGAATATAGCATTTACAACCAAAAACTCTGAAGCAAGATATTTTTGGAATTTGTTGGAGCAATAATTCATACGGGGTATTTTCAAAAGGTTTTCTAATTAAAACTTTATTTTGAATATAGCACGCGGTTGCTACAGCTTCCGCCCAAAATTTCTTTGGAAGGTTGCTTTCACACAACATTGTTCGTGCACACTCTTGGAGTGTTCTGTTTTTCCTTTCAACTACCCCATTTTGAGGAGCAGCTCTGGGAAAAGCAAAAGTGTGAGAAATACCTTGTTCTTCACAAAATGATTTAAAATGTTCATTTTCAAATTCTCCACCGTGATCACTTCTTAAGGAAATAATTTTCATTGAATATAAACGTTCAATTCTTTTGAAAAATATTTCGAATTCACGGAAGGCATCATTCTTATGAGTTAAGAATAATACCCACGTATATCGAGTAAAATCATCAATTATGACAAATACGTATCTAGAGTTGCATAAAGATGGAGTTCTAGTTGGGCCAAACAAGTCCATATGGAGTAGTTCAAGTGGTCCATTAGAACTGAGAGCTCCAATATTTTTAAATGAACTCTTATGCATTTTGCCAAATTGACATGAGTCACATATTTTATCTAATTTAAAAATTATCTTAGGAAGTCCTTGCACCAACTCTTTCCTAGAAATCTTATCCATGTTTTTGATGTTCACATGGCCAAAGCGTCTATGCCAAAGCAGTGGATCATTTGTTGAAACAATTAAACATACATTTGATTCATACTCTTTTAGTCTAAGTACATAGATATTTTCTACTCGCTTACCTTTAACAAGGATATTTTTCATATCTTTGTCATAGACTAAGCATGAGTCAAGAGTAAATATAACTTTCATACCTTTGTCGCATAGTTGGCTTATGCTTAAAAGATTATGCTTTAATCCTTTCACCAAGCTTACATCTTTGATGAGCAATTTTGAGTGACTGCTAATATTGCCAATTCCGACAATTTTACCTTTCTTGTTGTCACCAAATGTCACGGTTCCGCCATCATACATTTTTAGATTGCTAAGTAACTTTGCGTTCCATGTCATGTGTGCAGAGCATCCACTATCCATTATCCATATGTCCTGAAATAAAATAATCTCTACACGTTTGGTACCCACTTCTAATTGGGTCCGAAATGTTAGAAAAAATTTATTTACATATCTTTATAAACGTTTGGCTATCAGAATAATATACATGAAGCATGTGGATACCCTAATTTTTTTTAAAAAAATTACTTGTTTGGAACCCAAATTCGATGCGAATTTGATTTCCTATGAACAAATAAATCTTTATGGGATCTATGCATATTGCTAGTCAAATTATGAATATAAGCATTTTTATCATGCAAGCCTAAGTGTTTAGGCACCCACATCATGTTATTTCTAGCATTGTGTATGTTTTGAGGTTTGTGTACAAAATGTGGTTTTTGATGTGTATTGTGTACAATATTTTTATGTCCCTTATGTGTAGCATGTAGATCATGTGAGGCGTGAGATGCGTTATTGTATCTAACAATTTTTTTATACATGAAAGCATACTTTTTAACATTGGCATGCACAACATTTGCATTTCTACCCATATTTTTAGATGTAGAAGCTTGAGCATGAGTAGATTTATTAACAACATTTCTAGGAGTATAAGAACAAGAAGAAATAGAACTACTCTTGATACAATCAAATTTTGCAATTAATTCTTCATGCTTTATACGACTAGAAGCAATAATATTTTCAAATGAATCTATCTTATCATTTAGACAGGAAATACACAAAGCATGTTCATTTTTCAATAAATTATTATCAATCAATAATGCATCATATTTTGCCTTTAAGGAACTATGATCATGTGATGAAATATTACTACGATCAATTTTCAAAGCATTATAATCATCCAGCAACTATCATGTTTCTTATATAAGTCATCATGGTCATTATGCAAAGCTTTGTACTTATTATTTAAACTTTTGTATTTCTTATTCAATCTCACAAATTCTCTATACAAATTTTCATATGCACTAGCAATGTCAAAATCATCTTCATCGTCAGAACTAGATTCACATACCTTTTCCTGATTGTTTTGACAAGCCATCATGCACATATGATTTTTGGATTGCTCTTCCTCTTCTTCGTTGGTGTTGATGGTGTCAAAAGTCCATTTATCTTCAACAATCTTCTTTTCATACTTTTCATCGTTGGATTTGATTGTCTCTATGGGTGTTTGAATTTCTTTTGACTTTGATCCGAATCTCTCATCCAATAAGTTGAGGATTTGGTGTGCGGTTTCAGCCCTTTCTACAATATCTAACATTTCATTAGTTAAACCAGTATAGAGTAAATGCATTACCTTTATGTTTCTGAAGTAGGCTTCTTCTTGATCCGGATTCCATTGATTTTGAGGAGTGGTTGGAATCTCATATCGTTCACCGAGAGATCTTGAGTAGCTTAGATCTTGTGCTTCCAAGAAGATCTCCATTCTCCTTCTCCATTGGGAATAAAAGTTGCCGTCAAAGATTGGAGGAGTATGGGTGTTGTAGACGTTTGTTGATGCCATCGTTTTGACCTTGCTCCGATACCAAGTGTTGGATCCTGTGGATGGCAAGCAACACTAGAAGGGGGGGTTGAATAGTGTTGATCAAATACTAAAACTTTTTCGCTCAACGATATTAACACAATCAAATTCCTTCTAACGTTGCCTAAGAAACCAAGTAGAGTGATCTACGCTTGGTTCTTAATCAACAATATAATTTCAAGTGCACAGCGAAATTTCACAGCAGGTAGTCGACTCCTTATGAGCAGTAGTCGACTCCCAGAGAATATGTTAGAACAAATAAGATTATAAGTATAAATTTCAGCGTATAGAAATAGAATTGATATTTGCTGTAGAAGACAAAAAATGTAAAGATAATCAAACACAGAAAATGCAAACGCAAAGACAAGGATTTTATCCTGGTTCCCAGCAACCCGGGTACGTCCAGTCCCCGACCAATCCGGTACGAGATTTCCACTATCTGCCTTGGAAAATACAAGCACCTAACTTCACTCGTTAGGATTTCCAACGACCTAGCCTTGACCAGGATTTCCGAACACAACACCTAGACTTGTCTAGGGTTTACCCTTGCCTCACAAACCGAGGACTTTCCAACTGGCAACAACTAGACTTGTTTAGTGTTCCAACAATCAACACAATAAGAGATTTGTCCAATACTCTACAATAAATTATAGAGATTGGTAAATACACCCGATTCTATAGCCAATAAAAAAGATAGACAATTTGTGTAGTGGCTTAATAGAATGATAGTCTAGATCACACAAAGATACGAGATAAGTTCTTTGTGATCTAGAGCTTTTTCAAAAGTCCTTCAAATAAAATTAGAGAGAAATAATAGAGAGAATTTTGAAAAAAAATTTAGCCAATAAAATAATAATATGATCTTCAAAAAGGAATTGGGAAAATATTGCAAGATCAAAAACTGAAATTAAACTGGCTAGAGAGAAAATGACAGAGCTTTGATTCACGAGAGCTTTTACGAATTTTGATTTTCAATATTGTTATTTTCACAAAAGAATTAAGCTCTATTTATAGGGAAAAACTGAGATTTGAATTTCAAATTTCGTTTGACTTTTGTCCCAAAAATTTCGGAGTAAATTGCTTAAAAGATTTTAAAATTCAAATTCAAAACGTCTGAAAATTTCCAGCAGGTAGTCGACTCCCTCCTATAGGTAGTCGACTCCCAGAGGAGTCTAGGAAATTTTCATCCCTGAGAAGTAGTCGACTCCCTACTTTTGGTAGTCGACTCCCAGAGGAGTTTTTCCTGTTGTTCTAGTCAAAAGTTGTAGTTAGCTCCATGGTGCGTGGAGTTTCACTACGAGAATTATGAAGTGACTAGAAAAGCTCTTGAAAGCTATTTTGAAGATAGTTAAAAGTTATTTCGAAATCATTTGTGTGTGTGTGTTGTCTATTTGATATGGCTTTGACAAATACCCTAAAAGACACGACACACTCACACTAGACTCTGAACATGTCTTCGGCAGTTTAGTCAACTTGATGAAGTGAAGGCGAGCTTCTCTTTGAGCTTCTTGTTCTGTTTGAGCTTGAGCTTCATTACTTGAGTTTAGCCATGTTAGTCTTTGTCGTGGAGCGTTGATGCGTGCTTCTTGGAGTATTAGTAGAGCTTCACGTAATCTGTATACTTAAAGTGTAGTGTAGTTAGTACACTAAGCATTCATTTGGTGTGCTCATCATCAAAATTACTTGGGGGTGGAATTCAATTTCCATCAGGATATTTTCTAGCCGTTGATCAGTAGACTGTCTTATGATCATCAGTCGACTGTTGATGTCGTTTTTGCCCAGTTTCTAGCCGTTGCAGCTTTGGGCTGTTGGCTGTTTTCTTGTGTTTTGAGGGTTCCTATAGGGTTCCTATATATATGGGTGTGCTGATATCTCTAGAACTTTCTTGATGCTATTGAAAATCATAAGAGATCTATAAGCCACTCATAAACTCTCTCAATTCCCTCTTGTGAGCTCTCATTCCTCTTCATGCATTGAAGTCCAGCTCAAGGGAATTCATCCACGTGCTTTCAAGCCAACCTCAACACTTGGAGATCCTCTTCCATGCCTTGCATTCATATACGAGTAAGCATCTCAAGGCATAGGTGAGAGTATTTATTTTACTTGGTGATTCTTGTAACACTAATTCTCTTTGTGGGAATTAGTCTTTCTCTCTTTGTGGGAATTAGTCTTTCTCTCTTTGTGGGAGTTTATCTCTTTGTGGGATTATGATATTCTCTTTATGTGAATAACTCTCTTTGTGGGAGTAACTCTCTTAGTGGGAGTTTAGTGTCCTACTATAGGGTAACCCTAATTCTCTGAGTGGGAGTTAGTGATTCTCTTGGTGGGAGTCTTGACCCTCGTGTAGGGTTGGTTGGGTCCTTGTGTAGGGCAAAATCATCTTGGTGGGATATCTCTTTGTGAGATTTGTATTCACTTCTCTTTGTGGAAAAATAGTGAATATTGGTGTGGCTGGACGTACCCAAGTTTTGGGGAACCAGGGTAAAATCTTGTGTTTGCGTTTGGATTGATTGTGTCAATTATTTCCTCTTGCATTTATTATTCCGCATTTGCAAGTTTAATTTTAATTGGACAATTTATTGCCATTACACTATTCACCCCTCCTCTAGTGTGTGTTGTTAGTATTGCAAGGGTAAGGCGATCCTTATAGGGGCGGCCCCTTCGACTTACGGCTGACGACGCTTTAGGAGCCAATTGCATCAACGTAAATTTAGTATTCCCAAAACCTCCCGAGGATCGGATCCTTTTCGAGGGGAGTTTTAACGGGATAGTTTCTGTAGACTTTACGAAGGCTTATGAAAGCGAAACTTTATTTGATAAAAGAGACATGCTTTATCGACGGAAGTAACTTCAAAAACGAAAAAGGCATACAGCTGTTTTCTGATCGACGTCGCAGCTGTTGCTGTTCATTGCCCCTTTATTCGCCTCTAGTCTCAAATGGCTCATTAGTCGATCACCTTGGTGACAGGTGATCCCATTATCTTTCCTTTCTGCTTTGAGGGTCCCTCCTTGCTTGATGGATCATTAGCCTAGTTCTTGGGGTGTCCTCGCTTGACCAGGGCATCGATCTCTTTTTTGAGAGTCCAACAGTTGTTGGTATCATGCTCATAGTCATTGTGATATTTGCAGAATTTGAGGTCGTCACTCTTCTCATATTTGCCCTTCTTTGCTGTCTCTTGGATCAGCTCTTCTCGTGGGGCGTAGACGAGGACTTTCGTCTTAGGAGTAATCGGTTTAGCATAGGTAGGTCGTTCCTTGCTTCGAGGGCTCCTCTCCATGGGCCTCTTATATCGAGGCTCTTGGCGGGGGGAGGTCCCGAGGTTAGCTTCTCTCGCCTTGTGTCTCCACGACAGGAAGGGGTACTCTTCGCATTAGCTCCAACTGGTTCTTCCGCCTCCTCAGAGGAAGTGAACCGATCCATTATGTTGAGCATCTCTGCGATGGTGTTAGGAGAAACTGGTGAAGGGCCCTCCTCATGTGCTTATTCCGGACTGCCTGGGTGAGCGCCACTATGACGGTCACGTCCGATGTCTCTTCAACATCGAGCCTCTCATCGTTGAATCTCTAGACAAAAGCTCGTATCGACTCATTCTCGTTCTGTTTGAGCGAGAAGAGGTGGGATGACCTCTTCTTAGGTCGTCGTCCTGTGACGAACTTTTTGCAGAATATTTCTGCCAGTTCATCGAACGAGCCGATGCAGCCGTGGGGCAGCCCTTCGTACCAGCTTTCTGCCCTCTTGAACAGGATAGCATGGAAGGCTCTACAAAGGTATGGCTCATCGGCCCCGTGGAGCAGCATGACATTTAAATACTTATGAATAGGTGACCACGGGTCGCCTCTGCCATCATAAGCTGCTAGAGCATGGAACTTGAACTTGGGAAGATGAGGTGCAGAGATGATATTCTCTTTCAGGGGGGGTCTTCCGAATCACGGATTGGACTAGTAAGGATCCTCCTGCTCCAGGTTGCGCGAAGTTGGCTCCCGAGGATCGGTTTAGGATCTCCTCCCTCCTCACGAATCCACTTGCAAGGTTTAGTGGGTTATAACGTGGGGGAGCCCCGTACATTACCTGATCTAGGATGATGTGGGTTGCTACTCGGTAATTGGAGGGGGTGGGTTCTCCCTGGAGAACGAAAGCTCGATTATCGACCACCGCTTTGTTGTATTGGTGGGCCGGGGGGTCGAATTATGGAGGTTAATCTCCAAGTGATCTGCCCTTGGGTCCCCCAGATCTCGGAGGAAAGCTGTGCCCTTGGTTGGCGTCAGGTTAGAATTTGGAGGCGGCAACGACTTATTTATGGGGGATGGGCTCCCCATATTTTGACGTATTAAAGTCGCTAATGCGCCTAGGCTCCTATTAACCTGCTCGGTAAACTGGGTGAACTCATTTCGGGTCACCCCATGCTCCTTTGAGGCCTCTGCTGGTTATGGTGGTGGCGTTGTGGAGTCCGCGACGTCCTCCACCAGGACGTTGTTCGCTCTCGGCTTCTCCTTCGGACCTTCGACCAGTCCGGTGTTGATGGGTCCAACTGTCATAGCTTTCAGATTGCTTTGGAATGTGAAGCTGGTTATCTATTCCCACAGACGGCACCAAACTGTTAAGGCTAAAATTGACCGAGACAGTTGTCACGCTGACGTATACTCGAGACGCTGAGTCGGAGCCTCATCAGCAGTTGGAATGGGACCCTTGGTTGGAAGAAACATGGTCAAGTGATGGTAGTAGGAGATGATACGACGTTCGATCGATCTTCGAGCGGTAGTTGCGTCGATCGTTCAAGACTGAGAAGCTCGGTGTCGACCTTCGACGTCGGATGATGACCGTTGATCTACACCACATGGACTCGTTAGGGTGTCGGATTTGGTTCCGACCCAAATCCACTCTGATACTTAAGTTAGTATGGAATTTAAGAGAGAGAGGGAGCTTGGTGCAGCTGAGATCGACCCACGGAGGTTTGTCTCAAGACTGGCGGCGCAAGCTTGAATGTATAAGACGTGTAAGCTGAGAAAGTAGAGTTCTATGTCTTAGACCGCGTACCTTGGAATTGGAACACTTTCCTCTATTTATAGAAGTTCAGGGTCCCTTTGGAGACGTTGGGTGATAACGGCCACCCATAATGGGGCCACGAACTTCTCCCAGTAATCGGAATAAATGTTGCGCACGTCCCCGAGATTCACGAGCCCGCCTTTAATCCCACGTTCGAGTGAGGCGGATCCAACGGTCGACTGGCCATTTGGGCTCTGACTAAGTCGACATCGGGCTTCTTTGGTGGGCCTTAGTCATCTGTCGACCGAGTTGTCTCAAATGCCGGCCCAATGATTCAACAATTTCCATTCTAACTTTAGTATCGGAGGGGATTTGGGTCGGGACCCAGATCCGACTCCCCTGACGATTTCTTATGGTGTAGATCATTGAGGCCCGATCCTACGTGAGAGTCGCTTCCAAGCTTCCCAACATCGATCGATCGACGCTCGATTCGTTCGAGGGTCGAACAAGCCCCACAAGTCAACCACGATCCATCAACGACCCGGATTCCTCCAACCTAGGGTGCCACTCAACCGATTGACGAGGCTCCGACTCAACAACTAAGGATCCACATTAGCATTTCAATTGTTTCTGTCATTTTTGGTCTTAACAAATATGAACCTTGGTATCATGCCTTTAATCTTGTCCTAGTTCATAGGTTCCATCATGCCCCGACTTTGGGGGGAAAAACAGAAAATCCAGTCTCCAACTCAAGGATGGAGGTGTTGAAGAATAATAGCCGCACACAGAAAATAAAATAAAATAAAAGATAGTGACGTCCATAATTGAGCCTCTACCAGCCACTTTATAGATGGTATGGGCTAAATACACCCCTACAAGTAGGGGTGCATATAGATGTTAGTGCCCATTTTCCCTTAAAATAGAAAAAAGAGGAATTCCAATGACAAATAAAATCATAGTATTTCCAAATTTGGCATAGAAGTTCACATACACCCCCATGAATAGGGGTGTATCGAGCATCACTCTTATAGATTCATCAATATCATTAATTGTGGACCTCCGTATCAATCCATCATGTACTAACACTCATTGATGAAGCAGGTGGTCAAAGTCCACAAAACACCATTTCGAACAAACAACAACAATTTCATTGGTCATCAAGTGACCTTTTCTTTTCATTCTACGAGATTGTAGTTTTTGTCTATGAATAAGAAATCTGCTGTATTCCAACTGGATTCCTTTCCAAATTATCAAACCAAATGGCTCTCCAAATATAACTTGTGTGCAACCGATTATTTATGATATAACTATAAATAACCCGTGCACACAGGGTACGGCGCAAAAAAAAATCCCGCGAACAGGAAGCGGTACACGCGCGCAACCGAAAAGGAACAAGAAGTGTGGGTGAGTGTGCCGGTATCGTCGGACGTAAAAGGTGCAAAAGTTAATAAGTTGCTTGGAGGGGGTTTTTTAGAGGGGGCTGCTGACTGGGCTGGTTTGTCCCAGTCAGCTTGTGGCTGGGACAAACACAGTCAACAGCCCTCAAATATGATATAGATAGAACAATACAGTTCCATGAATCTCTCTCTTTCTGAGATGTCTTATGCATAAAACTCCATGTAGCATGCGTGCATTGCTTGCACTTTACCCTAAAATATTAGAACGATGAGAATTAATAGCAAAATTCTGGAATACATGTTTATAGGCTCCCAAAATTTTGCAAATAAGGAAGGAAAATGGACATGTTAAACACGTATTTGCAAATGAATTATAGGCTACACTGTAATAATTTTGTACCACAAATCTATATCTTTGTGAATATTAAGATCACTATTGTATGATTTACAATCACATGTATTGTTCTTAACATGATATATCGGAATGATAAAACTCAGCTATTTTCCCAGGAAGTTCCCATAAAACAATAAATAATCTGTTTCATGATAAATGGATTACACAAGCAGAATAAAGTCTTCATTAAAGATTTCATATGAACCTCATCAGACAATAACAGCAGCTGAAATGCATAATCAACCGATGAAATTTCAATTCGAGCATGAGAGACATGAGATCTTCCAACGTTTGACACACAGATGTTTGTTTCCACGGCCATTATGCACATATCCTGAAGCTGAAGCGATGTGTTCGTATCACTCTGTAGAACAAATTGTAGGCATCTACATCGAGATAAACTAAACCAACTGGTTTCAGATAAAAGATTGTCGTGTTATAAAGATATACAATGAGAATAATTTCATGGGAGATGTAATGTCAATCGAATCAAAGGCAGCATCAGATATAACTGCCAGTTATCAGCAACAGAGCTCTGAACTCAGATCCTCTCATAGTTCAGCTGGTCCGACTGTTAAGCATCACAAGCATCATACAAAAATTCAGCAACGAGCTCAGATTTATTATCCATCTCTATTTAGATTTGTAATTGGATGTAAATTTATTTCATGATCATCCTTTTATCAAATATCTCTGACCCCGAGTTATCTCATGAGTATATCTGTGGTAAGATCCATAATTTCTGTTGGCCACATATCGTGATTATAATGTCGAGACTATGAAGAAATTTTACCTTGATAAGCATAACGGTTGGCAGCCATGCAGGGGCAGTCGGAATTCCAACCCAGGCAATCTAAGAACATGTGGGACAAGCTACACATAAATATTCTCAAAATGAAGTGCACCAGCTTTTACGCTAAATATGCAGAAGAAATTCGCTCAGAAACATGAGAGTTGGGCGACAAGTTTTCAGTTTAACAACAATAAACTTGGATTAGCTCATGCAGTTTTGCATACCAACACAAATAGCAACAGAGGTTTGTGAACCTGCAAACATGTATGTGCATGCACAAGCCAAGTTGGCTTTTGTAAAGAACAGAATCAATTCTAAAAAGGGAACCAAAATGCCCAGATCATTTTCAATTGCTCTAGATTCCAAGAACTATATGTTGATTTTTTTTGTTGATACGAGGATGTAACTTACAAGAGCATATTCTCCGGTCTCAAAGATCCTAATATCCAAAACCTGGATACATAAAGCAAATAGCCAATCAAACACAATAAAATGGAAAATGGAAGGAACAAAATGAAACGAGATGATAAACTGAGAATATTATAGGTAAACTGATGAGAAAAAACTGAGCTCAAGATGTCAATTAAATGGTACCTCACCCCGGTCTTCGTATATGTAGTCCAAGCCTTTGTAGTAAGGAGGATGGCCAACAGACAGATACTGAAATTAAACAACAACAAAAGCAAAAACAACAACAACAACAAAAATCAAATCATTGCTTTACTGGGAAAAATAATTGATTATCAATGTAATGGCATAGAGAACTAAAAAACACAATCATCTGTGAATTTAGCTCGATGCAGCTTGTTAACTACCGTTCGCCATGATAGATGAGTATCCATATTTAAAAATGCAATGTGTCAAGCTTACGTTGATACTATTTAGGTACTTCTCTTTGTCCACCCGTACAATTTGTCCTTTCTTCACTGGAAGTAGAAAAAAAGTATAAATGAGATGTGTTACTCTCTATCATTAAGATGTTGAGATTGAGTGAAGACATAAACTTAGAGTACAGAAAATGAAATATTTATTGGAGTAAGAAAATTCATCCATTTCTTGCTATCGCATTCGATCTTCAAAGCAGTGAGTTGTAGACGATAGAGTTCAACTCTCGAGTTGCCCATAAGGAATGATCATAATAATTGAAATCCATTGTGTGATGTAAGAAGAAGAAAATAATTCATTTAAGCTGCATGGTATGTATGCACAATCATTTAGAAAAAGGAACAAATCAGCGAAGCATGCTTCAAGTACACATTAACAAAGAGAATCACTTGAGTTCGTCGTATGTTTCAGTTAAAAGGGCTTACTAGAGTATTCAGGTTTTTTAGGCCGGAGGGGTCTGGCAGATGAAGCTGCCTCTCCAATAGTGGCCTGCGCAGTCTTCTCCTCCTCGCCAGGCTCAGCGGAGCTCACCGCCTTGATCCATGTCGTTTGCGTCCGGGCATTCTTCTTCTCATTGGCCTTCAATGGCGGGGCACAAATCCTCCAAGTGGAGGAGCCTGAGAAGAGAGAGCTGGAAGATGACAGAAGAGAAACCATCTTAACTGCAGAGAAAACGAACCAAGTTCCAAGCATGCAGTATTTTCTCCTCCATTGATTTCGTGCTATTGCTACATTTCGGATAAGATTCATTAGAAGAACCAAGAGCAGCTTAGGGCCCATCTTATGCTTGTGGGTCCCCACCCCCTACCCCACACAGTAAGGCACCACCGAGTTCATGTTGCCACCGTCGTATCCGTAGCAACAACACCTCATTTGATTAGGCCTCTCTCTGCCAAGTCGTTATCAGTGATCATCCACATTTGATCAAAACATGCAAACCAAGTAGTATACAAAAAAAAGAACTCTATTTCTTACCATATACATTGAACAGTGAACACACCGTTTACACTATACAGAACTTGGATTATGTATGTAATCTTGAAAATTACATTTTGGCCGTATTGGCGCAACAAAAACTGACACAACCAGGCCATACAACAACGATGAACCCAGGATAAGTTTGATGTCGATCCTCCCGCCAGCAGTCACCAAGATTTCATAAAAAGAATCGTACTGCTATCAATTTTTACAAGTGTAGTCGGGCCTCCATCATCTTCTTGGAGAGCCGTATGGTGTTTGGACCTTCAGTTGCGGAATATCCGGCCATGGGTCAAAGTTACTGCTTGGCCTTGCAGGATAGAAAGGGTAGTTGCTTGGGCTGTAGTTAACTGCTCCTGCTGAGAAAGCTGGATGAGGAGGAGATGGTAAGCAGCTTCTAATATTAGACTGATTAAACTGGCGCAGCGGACTTGAGCATGGGGAGACTGGGAGCGACATGTTCATTCTCACGCCGAGCAGATCACTGCAAAAGAAATTCAAGTTGAGAGTTCAGGAGAGACGAAAATATTTGGAACTTATTTTATCGTAAAGAAGCTGACCATACCTTCGATTCCTCGGTGCAGAAGGGAAGTCTACAAAGTGTCCCACCCCATAATCTCTACTGCGCAGAGGAGAAACACTTCTGGTGGGAGAAAGCACCCGGCCGCGCTGCACAAGAATTACCAGCAATGATCAGTAATTATGACAATACTGTTAGGTAAACTAAGAATGAAGCATGCTACAGTCAACTGCCTGGCCTTGGTTTTTTGTTTTTTTTCATATTATGCAAGGCAAACGGGCAGGAAGTGTGCAATGTGACAAAGCACGGTTTGGAAATGAAGAGGGAAAGAAATATAAAGGACCATGTCATAAGAGGATGAGTTACTGGTAGAAAGACGCAGCATCCATGGAAAGAAGTCAAAATTCATTTGAGGTGGTGAGTATGTCAGTGAGTGAAAACTACAATCCACACTAGGTAATGCATTAATGGAATTTGCATTCAGCGGCATGAAGCAGAAGAGGTGGGTGCGTGGGTGGTCATGGTGGTGTGAAATTCCTCATGAAGAAGAATCCTAGGAAAACCCCAGCTTTGAAACACTACGGCACATGTATCTAACTGTAAAAATAATGCAAATTCAATAAAATTGAAAAGTAATAACAACTGATTTGTGTAGCAAGAAAAACGATAAAAGAATTTAAGCTGCATTAATATATCTGAAAATATATATATTGATAAATGCAGTTTCAGGGCTGAACAACAAGGCCCAGTTGTATGGTCTAACTATTTACATCGCTGTTATGACCCTATTCATGTTAAATATGTAAGCCTATTAAGTAGGCTCCCATAGGACGGCCCTGTATTAGGCATCATTTAGATACCGTGAAACCCCGATTTAAAAAATTTAAAGAAATTTTGACTGTCAACATTCTACACTTTCCGAAACAAGAAGCAACAGTTACCTACTACATAAATCATCAATATGTACAAGCATATTTTTCTGTTACACTCAAATGATACTATCGCTCATCAAAAGGACTGTTAATCATAAAATCATACCATTCTGTGGGTTCCGGCTGAAAGAGAAGGCAATGTGTCCCTAAACTTGTTAGATTTTGTTGCTTTTATCAATGCTTGATCTCGAACAAAGGGATGTTCCAGCAATTTTGCTGCTGTTGGACGGGCTGCTGGATCACGTTGCAGGCATAGCTTTAGAAAACTCTTTGCATCAGAGGAAAGATGGTCAGGAATATCTGGTATATCCTTGCTATTCCCAATTTTAAAAATTGCAGCTACCTGTTAATTGAAACAAAATAAAAGCTCTAAGTTGGCATAAAGCAACAAAACTTGAATAAGTATCAAGAAAGATTACGACATCTAATAAAATCGGCAAAGAGTCGCACCCCTTCATATTGGCTCCAGGGAGGTTTAGAAGTTGCCATCTCAAGTATTGTACAGCCAAGGCTCCAAATATCTACTGACAGATTGTATCCGTTGCCATTCATGATAACCTGTATAACAATTTGAAGAGAAAACATCTGTTAGTAATACAAGCATGCAATGAATTTGTTACATGTGCACCCAAATACACTAACCTCTGGAGCCATCCAATAAGGACTTCCTTTGAAAGACCGTATCGAAGTATATGCTGATGTCTGATTCATGATGAGAGAACAATGATATAAGCCAACATGCAATAGACTAAAGGAATCTCTCATATATCAGAAATTTGAAAGACAGCGCAACAAATTATAAAAATTTTCAAACAAAAAAAAATCAATCGGTAAACGAGCAATCAATTGCTAGGTGTTGGTCTGATGATTAGGACATCAAGGCAATGTATACCCCATAAACCAAACAAAGCGCCGTAGCATATGCATATTCCTAATATGTAATTTATTTAGACTTTATTTGCATCCTTGTTACACTTTTAGATGTCATTCCTACTTCATTGTGTCCTCATTCTTACATGTACACTTTTTCTTTATTGTTCTTGATGGGGCTGATCAGTTTGGTGAGTATGTTTAGTACCATGATCGTCCAGTAATGAGACAAACACCAGGGCATTACACACTTGATTAAATCTACCCACCTGACCACCATCGTCATCATTGTTGCTGCAATTTCAAAATCAACATGTGAACTTGGTATCAAAAAGGCTCCAAAAATATATTGGCAGAACCTTATGAAAGATCTTAGTGTACTTCAACATGCCTGATTTTCTTGCTCTTCTGGTTCAGTAAACTATAGATGGAAGGGGCTGGTTATAAATACTCAACATGATAATGGGCAGATAAAAATCAACCTTAATGGTTACGTGGTTGCTCATGCACCTAAAGAAGCCACTTCATATAAATATATGCAGTGTCATCAGCAAATACTATCCCATCAACTTCTTCAGATGTTTTTGGAAAATATATGCTATTCACAGTGTCTCAAGCACAAAGCATTAGCCATTCTTGGATCATGTGATAATTCTCCGAATGTAGGCTCACGATCTACCAGTAAAACTCCAAATGACAAAAAAATTAATAATAAATGATAGCTGCTATGTTGTCACTGGTAGAAACAGACACAGAGGTAACAATTACAAAGAAATAAGGGAAAATTTAAGGAATAGCAGTAACAAGCAAATGTCATTAGTTGTTGTTGATGAAAAGGCCTATGAGTTAGTCATTTCTAGGCTTCTTCACTTAGAATTTGAGTACAATGAATCAGGTGCCAATACTCCATATGGAAGGAAATGATCAAAAACAACCAAATATAAAACATTAAAAACATTGTATAGTTGATTCACATACTAAACCAGGATACGGACTTAAAGCATGAATTTATCATGTTAAAAAAGGTTACTCGACCTCACTTACTCTTGTAAGCAAAATATGACTTCACTTGTCCTAAACGACTTGTTGTACCTACCATAGCATCAACCAAGTGATAGAGAATCAATGACTTCATATGGACAAACATGACAAGAATCCTAGGAGGCCATATTCTAGTGTATCTCAAGCTTGTGCTGAAGATTGGAGGATATGTGGCCAATTTAAAATGCAAGGAGATATTTAAAGGATCAGAATAAATAATTGTTATGGGAAATACCAAATGGAGAAGTATTAAGACATAAGCCAAACACTTATGACAAGGCTTTTTTTTGTTGTGATTCAGTATAAAACGCCATTGGATATCCAAAAAAAACTTTCAGATACCTATACATCACTCATAAATTCCACAATTATGACAATGAAGCTTCCAATTTTCAAATATTAAACAAAATATTATAATTTCAAGAGATTCCTTACATGTTTTGACATGCCAAAATCAGCAAGCTTGACCTCACCATTAGGATCCACGAGTATGTTTGCCCCTTTAATATCCCTGCCACGTAACTCATCAAATTTAGTCATTTTCAACTATAAGCATTCTTTCCACTGTGATGACGGATATGAGAAACACAAGAGAAATACAGTGACAAAATACCTGTGTACAGTATTCCTTCCATGCAAGTAGGCAAGACCAGAAAGAATTTTTCTCACATAATTGCGAATCACAGGTTCCCCAAAGGGGCCGTATTCCTGAAGCAACTTATGAATAGATCCTCCAGACACATATTCAAGATAGACACAAAGTGTGTCATCTACCTGTACAAGGAATTTGGAAAACAATCAGTTGATCGCTTTCGTCAACTTGCAATTTGACATTAAGACTCAAATCTAGAAGCTAATGCCAATGAAAGTAAACAGCAACTTATAGCAGATTCAACCATTGCCTTAGGCATTAGAAGATAAAATTAGGGAAGATGGTCTCCCTTTTTTGGTACACTTGTAAAAAAAATTGACAGAACCTAATAAATAAAATCTAAAAATTGTCCATCTTTTCCAAGATTATAAAAGGGAAACGTCAAATAGTTGCAAAATGTACAAAACCATGCACCTAAACGAAATTTTGCACAAGGTTTGATACTCCAACATCTGATTTGATGACATAGTTGACATGGTAGGCTCCTCTGGGTGTGGGTGGGTGTGGGTTGGTTGGTACCAACTGTTAGGAAAAAAGGGAGAAAATCATTTTTTGTACTATAAAATTTT
Organism: Scilla litardierei; assembly: GCA_030789695.1. Taxonomy (NCBI): domain Eukaryota; kingdom Viridiplantae; phylum Streptophyta; class Magnoliopsida; order Asparagales; family Asparagaceae; genus Scilla; species Scilla litardierei. The sequence goes on from CM061133.1 coordinate 200,102,928, forward strand.
GCTTAGCAGCTTATGCGTTTAACATTTTCCAAATCTAGCTGATTACAATTGCTGCCAGTGCTTGCATTCATGTAAAGGGTTCACAATTTTACTTCTACCGTCCCTCTTCCATTTTCTTTACTAGTGCCAACTCATGATGAAGCAATTCTCATGCTTAGTAGCAAGGTTTCTGAAGCATAGGCAAAAGTATCCATTACTGAAGGTTTAAAAAAGACAAATAAGGAAAAGGAAACATTCAGAAGATATAGAAGTTACCAGTTCACTATCATAGTACTGTACGATGTTTGGATGTGAGAGCTGACTAAGTAAAGATATTTCCTGAGCAATTCAGAATATGCATAAAATCAATATTTGAATTCTGATCTTTGTAATTGCAATAATGGAAACAAATTGAACAGAAAAGAAAAATAAGCATTTGATATCAATGCATTGGATTAGAAGATTGCCTGGTTTAGTTGCCTGAGGCATTCTTTTGAATTTGTATCATCAGAGATGACTTTGACCTCTTTAATTGCACACATTTGCCCACTTTCACTGTAGCATAGCGCAACAATCAAAGAGTTCCAGTAAACTTTCAGTGTTTGAAAGCAATATCAGTTTCAAAATACACACCACACTAGAAAGAAAAGTATAGATGCTATTAATAATTCACATTAGGTTTGGCTATAGGTTTAGTTGAAATTCATTTCCTGTAACAAAACAGATCATTATACTTGGACTCATGCATGGTATCTTAGGGGATTTGGAGTCTTACTCATTGGTTGCATGAGCATAAACTAGATAATCATCATAGGTAGGATTTGCCACCCAGTCAACTGGTCGCTAAGAACCCCAGGTTCTTCAACTGGCCTCTTTTTCAATTAGCATTAAAACATAGGTTGCATGGATATAGCCACGAGTATCGGATACAATTCAATATGGATACACAGCTACGTGGATACACAAAAACTCAATAACCTAGCACACGATCATTTTAGAAGAATCGTGTACGAGTATTCGATATGGGTATTGAGTGGGTATTGAGTATACAATTTGTGACCCTTTAGAAGAAGAGACGCATCAGAGATTATGCAGTCTTGTAAACTCAATTTTTCCGCCCAATTCATATCTACCTCTTTCAGTAAGCATTAATGAATGTTGCTTAAGATTAGATGAGCTTTTATTTGTCCAGCTTCCAAGATTTTGAATATTTATATTTAAAAATGGAGACAAGTACCTGTTGAATCCAAGATACACATGACCGAATGTTCCTCTGCCTAACAACTTGCCCTTTTTCCACTGTGATGGAAATGAACGTGATGAAAAGGAGCCCGGAGAACCTGGAGGAAGGGGGAGTGGATGAGGTGGGCACTTCAAATCATCTTGTCTCAGCTTCGGAGACCCCGGGCATATACTGATTGCTCTTGGATGCACAGGGGATGTCGGAAAAGGATGGCCTCTTGGAGAATTGACCGTGTTAAATATGTTATCAGCCGATGCTTGATGATGTGTTGGAGCTTCCAAATTAAATAAATTGCCCTCCTTTCTTGGAGATATCAAGATATCGAGACACCTCGGATTCTCTAACACTGTATTGGCCATGAACTGATGCTTGTCTTCTGCCATATGATGTTGTCTTTGTGAGTCGCGCGTCAAATTTCCGCATCTCGACATTCTGATGTGGTCTGAATATCTACTATGCCGAACCAAAAAAGGCAAACAGACGAAACGATAAGATCAAATCATTCTTGCTTTCTAAACATAATTTCTATATTTACAAGCATATACGAAATGACATTAATGCATCAGCGTAAAGATGCTAAAAGACATCAAAACAATTAACTTAGCATCAAAAGGGAGTACCTTTAACATTTCTAAAGCGAAGAAGAACAAGAATCGTCCCATCAAAAGCACAAAATAGCTTAAAAAAAGAATAGCGGTGTTTAACTAACTCACGTCTTTTCCTACACCCACACCCCAAAATCACCACGAACTTCAAATCAAAGGTATATACTCCTCTAAAAGCCTAAACGCAAGTAGGAATTAATATGAAACACAAATTATAAGGAAGCAAGAACTTGGTTACACAATCCCACACATTAGCAAAACTGCATCTTATCGATTACATCAATTTATCTAAGTAATTCCTAATTTTCGAGACCCTTCAACAAAAACAACCCCATACCCTATATAACCCCAACGTTCAACAAATTACACAAAATCCCACATTCACCACGTTCAACAAATTACCCAAAATCCCACATTCACCCCATCAAATTACCCAATTCCCCAAATTGGCATACAAATCAATCCAGGCAAATATTTGAATTACCTGCAAAACACTAGATCCGGGGTCTCATCGGACGCCGACGAGCAATCACTCGAAGCGGATGCGGACGCGGAGCACGAACCGGGACCCGCAAACGCGAGGTCATGCGGTATCGACGGGAGCGGCGACGAGACGGGCCGAGGAAGAGGGTGCCCGAAGGTAAAGATCGGGCCGGACCCGCCGCCGCAGCGGCCAACGGGTGACAAATCCCGCGTGGTCTTACGGGCCAAGGCCTCGTCGAAGCTGTTGGCCTTCTCCTTATTGTTGGACCGCTTGAGCTTCGACGGCGGGTTCCGGGTCGGAATCGGGCCCGCGACGTCCTCCTCCGGCGGGTCCGATTTCTTGCGGGGGCTGGAGCTGCAGCTGACGGCGGGTTCAAGTTTGGGCTTCGACTTGGACTTGCGCTGCCACCATGAGGGCATCGTTCGTAGGTGAGAGATGGAAGGAAAAATTTTCCTTTCTAGAGAGATAAATTTTGGGAGAGGAGAGGGGGAAAAGAAAAAAAATTTGGGGGATATTTAGAGAGACATTGTGGGGTGGGTGACAGCTCGGCAGACCGCCGGCAGGGGGAGGGGTTTATTAGTAGACGCACCGACTACGGGCGCGCACCCAACGCCAACGGGATGTGGACGGTAGTAAGGAAGTTCTCGTGGGGCCCACGGGGGGTCCGTAGGGCCCACGCGGCGTAAGAGGAAAATGGTGACGTGGAAGCCGGAGGTTAAATGAGAAGAATCTTCCTCGATATTTGTCGGAGACGTTGGGGATTGGGGAAAAGGAGAAGTGGGGAAGAGCCGAAGAGGCCGTTGGATCCCTCTCAGGTCGCTCGTGATTTTTTTTGTGTTTTTATTTAGTTTTATATTCGTTTTTTTGGGCCTTTTTTTTGGATTGACATGTGCTATACACACCCCAAATAAGGAAGGGTTGTATATGGTTTTTGATGAGGACTACATGCACCGTAAAATTGCGATGCATATCATTATTATTTACTAAACTAGGAAAGAACAAAGTGTTTGCTGGTAAGATCTGACACTTTGAAGTGATATGTTTTCTAATTTTGACAATTAAAAATTGGATGCACCTCATTCTTGAAGTGCATTTAGTCTGTATCTAATTTTTTTTTTGTCAAAATGACAAATATTCACATCACTGGTCTCATCTCGCTTGCTCTCTTTCATTTTTGAGTATGCTTTGTCCTGAAATTTATCCGATGCCTACTCCTGCTCCGAAAAAAAACCCCCCGAAAGAAAGAAGCCAAGACCTAACGAGCCCATGACTCGGTCATGTATAGCTCCTTTCAAAAAACAAGACTTCCTTGACATCCTCCAGTGTTGCATCGTCGTTGACGAGAGCGACGATCAGCGGCGCATGGCCGCTAAGTTGAAGGCGCACGGCTGTTGAGTCGTCCCGTGAGGTTCCTGGCATCTTACGTCTTGGCAAGCACATGTTTTTTTGACTTTGGACTGCAGACATGTTCGGCTATGTGAGCACACTCGACTGCTGATATTTGTATTTGATATTAGCAATTGTGAGCTCGGGTACCTCCATTTACCTCGCATTGCAATAAATCAATAATGATCCATAAAAGATTATAATAAAGACTTGCATGCGAAATTTAGGTGGAAAGTAGTTTAACTCTCGTTAGGTGCTGCTGTTGTGTACGAGAATCATGTTGTGAGGAAGCAGTCCCGCGGCCACCAAGAGATGGAGGAGGAGGCAGCAGTACCAACACATCGGAATACACAAAAGATCGACGGAGACTGAGGACAAAGATCAGCGACACAAGAAAACCAACGAGGAGCGCTAGGAGCGATAACAACTTTTAGGCCGTGGACCGGCCAAGTGGGAACACCGATGAGCTTTATTACGAAAGGAAAGAACAAATACAAATCTTATCTTCGTCCAGCGAAGAAGAAACACGCAATGATCTCTCCAAAAGCTCACTACAATTTCTCTCCGAGTTGGCTCTCTCAAATGGCGGCTCTCTCAAAGGTTACAATGGTGTCTCACAATGATACCCACGAAACCCTAACCTAAACCCCCTATTTATAACCCTAGGTTACAAAAGGTGTCATCATTGGCTAGGAATTCCTAAGGAGATGGATCCCGACAATTACGGCATCCAATCCAATCACGGCTCTACGCAATTAATGCTGTCGCACCCTAGTGGGCCTCTGCCGCATCCTAGTGTGCCGCATCCTAATGGGCTCCATTCAACCGAGCGATCTCTTCTGTATCGAACGACCAAAGTGTCGAGCCATGCATACGAGCCATCACCATCGAGCCACCATACGACCGTTCAACTGAACACGGACTCAACCGAGTTATGACCGAACGATCCAATGTCAAGCGATCAACCATCAGACTCGAACTGACGACCGAACAACCAACTGCTTTGTAGAAGACCTGTAACGACCCGCTCTCGAGGGCCCGTTACTTATTTGATATTTACGCAGGTCCTGCAGTTAACCAGTGAAACCAAAATAGCCACGATGCAAAGATGTACAAAAATACCCAAATAGTGTCCAATTATTACAATCCATACTGTACAAATGTTCCAACAGATATACATGAAAGAAAGAAAGTACATAAGCGAAAATAAAACTGAAAGCTGCGGTCTCAGGGTCGAACTCTGGCGCTATCAACTCAAGAGTATCTGCCTCCATATGTACGTCGTCTGCGGTGTCACGGAGATGGAACCGTAGGTAAGTTACAACAATTCTAGCAATTGTAGTAAAAGCTGTGTACAAGCATGGGAATGAACAGACTATGGAACTAACTACGTACGAAAAGTAAAGGGACATCAGTCATATATGCAAGTGAAATAAATAAAGTATGAGGGCAGCAACGATGACATGGCATATATGACATGGTATTAAAGCAGGTAAACGTAACGACAGTAGTAAAGTAAACATGTATGTGGAGTAAAACAAACAGGCAGCAAGGTAGTAAAGCAGGCTAAGCAGGCGAAGTAAAGTACTGGTGACTGCACAGGTGTGTAATGCGTAAAGTAGAGGTGATCGTGCAAGCTCTTCTAGAACTACATGACTCAAGTCGGAGAGTACAATATGTGACCATTGAGTTCATCTCTTGCCTGGACGCGACCCAGACGAATGCCGAAAACCCAGGCAGCTAGACAGGATGCTAGCGAGCAGTATAAATATTTTTCGAAACACATGCAGCTAGACAGGATGCCGAAACCCAGGCAGCTAGACATGTAGATTGAACTCTAGTCACCGCCGCACTTTCACAAACTGTGAGTTACCCCAAATCCCAGTGATGTGTCAAGTGAATCTAGTACATGTTTCTTACAGGATGTTCCACGAGATGTTCCACAAGATATTCTACAAGATTTCAACAAGATGTTTCACAAGATATTCCACACATGATATTCCATACGATCATTCATTAACATTCACTGAGTAATAAATGGCATGCAGCAGGTGACGTGTTTATGAGCAATCGTGCAACAAGTGCATACGAGATCCATGCAACATTTTCAAATGATAAGTGATACGACTATTTTGACCGGGTCCGGAGGAGCCAAGTCAACCACGACCAGTCAACCAGCCAAACTACGGCCTCGGGCTCCGGCCCGAGGATCTTACGGGCGGGTCGCGTTTCCCCACCCACGACGAAGGCCCAAGAGATTACCCACTTCTGTAGTGGAGGAAATCGGGGCCCAAATTGAGGAAGCCTTCGCCAAATATGGCAGCCGCCCCGTGCCATCATGATCCGCCAATTATGGCAGCCACCTTCATGGCTCGCCAAATATGGCAACCGACTTCATGGCCATGACTCGCCAATAATGACGGCCACTTTCAATGCCATCACTCCACCTTCATGGCATTTATCCCTCCATAAAGCATGGCAATTATTGGGGTCAACATGCCCCATTAGCACGACCTCATCAAAATGGACCATGATGTCTCATCATGGCCCATTACTATGGGACTCGCCTATATGAAGAGGGGGCGGGCGTCATTTGAAAGGGGCCGGATCTTCGCGATCGAGAATGATGGTATCACATACAAACACTCTTACTCCTTCTTCCACCTCAATATTTCTCCTCCATAGCTTGGCCCGGAGATCGAGTATCGGTCTCTCCGCGAGCCATACTCGCTCCCACCAAGCCTTTACACAGATCCGTTCTGACTTAGGCATCGGAGGGGAATTGGTCGGAACCAAGGTCCGACCCCCCTGACGAGCTCTCTCATCTATTCAGGTCCAGGAGATCCAGCGACGCCTAGGCTACCCCTTAGCGTCCTTCCAACCGGAGCCGAGCGCCCTCGTCCCCGAGCTCGTTCATCTCCTCCACCACGAGGACATCGCTCTGCCGAGGCTACCCCTCGTCGAGCCGACGCAAGGATCCGCGCGTCCCGTCGTGAGCGACTCTGCCTTCAACCGATCCCGGAGGTTGTCATCTCGCCGAGGCTACCCCTCGGCACGCCAAAGAACGGAGCCGCGCCTTTCTGCTCGAGCGAACGCGCCGTCGGTCGACCCCACCGGTCATCTCCGTCTCAAGCGATAGCCACGACAACTCGGGGGTCCCGCACGTCCCCCCCTTTGACCGCGTTGACCACGCACCTTCCACACTATTAATGTGTTCTGCTAAAAATAGCAGAAACATTTGGCGCCGTCTGTGGGAACGAGTCGACACCTACGACGTCAACCGCATCGATAGCGACTCATTCCATGATCTAAAACCCGTCTCCCCGTAAAGACTAGATGGGATTCCCCCTCCTGCGATCCAAGATTGAGGCTGTGGGCGGAGCAGAAGACTAGCGTTGGGCTGGAGAATTCGCACCAGATCGTTTCCCTTTTCCTCTCAAAAGTGAGCAGACTCAACTGAACTCGAGATCGACCGCTCTGCTTCTCTCTTCTTCCCAACATTCGAACTTCAGACTCCTGAAGAAGACCGAGGCCGTGCGACGGCGGGAGCAAGCGTTCTGTCTCAGATAGAACCCGAGCTCGAGCAGGAGCTGGTGCCCTCAATCCAAGGTCGAACTTGGTTGATAGGAAGCTTCGATCATCCAGACGCATCAGGGTTCAACCGGATGAACCCATCAATTCTACAAAGCTCTGATCAGAGCCTCTCGGCCTCATACGAGCTTCGCCTCGAATGGGGACTCCGACGAAGCACCGGCGTCCCGGGAGAAGCGTCAACCTTCGGCATCACCGACCGCGTCTCGACAGGGCCCGATCTGGGCCTTCGATCCACGTCCATCGCCCTGAGGGAGAAATCGACATTCGACCCGAGGGGACATCGGATCTGATGAGTTGTTCGGCTCAGCACAACTCCTGACAGATATCGGTCCGTCCCCGCCTCGTTTCAACTGAGAACAAGGTGCCCCTTCCATGTTCGACGATGAACGAGCTCCTCTTGCCTCATTTCGACTGAGATCTACCTACACTCGGATCTAAAGCAAGTTGGGGAAAGAGCCGGTGCATATCTCCATCTTCAGCCACTCTTCCCTCGTCTCCCCTCACCGCTGACGGGATTGCCACCCAATCGTCCCGGGCACGGGCGCTAGGTCCGATCTGATCCGCCCCAGCTGATGCGGGCATCCTCCGTTATGACGGCTGCTCGAGCATTTCTCGTGTCTGGATCTCGATGGAATCTCGATCCATCGATCAGGCAGGAGAATGCGCTCTGTCGGACGACAGGTCGGACGTCCGGTGATCTCGGATCTGCAAGTCTGATGAGGAACTCGAATGTCGAAACAGGTCGAGTGGAGGCGTCCTAGGCCGACCTGTTGAATTCATCGACCACCGAATTTGGCTGACAATGGATCGGATTCCAACGTCGACATAACAGCTCGCCGGCAGATCTTCGCCCAGTTCGGGGTTGCAAGGGGGCATGGGTTCTTCCCGCTGTCGAGTTCGGGGTCAGATCCGGTGGCGATGATGAGAATCAACTCGAGCGAGGTAAAGGGCAAGGGTTTGATCCCGAGCGATACGTCGAACATTGCTCCTCTTCCGACCTTGATCCCTTCGTCCGTTTTTCCTCCATCTCCATGAAAGGGGAGAGCCGAATCTGAGCCCGCCTCTCCTCAAAGAAGCCGAACGTCGCTCCGACATCTGCACCTCAACATGCATCCTAATGTTCGTGACCGTCTCATCGCCAAAAGGAGGCTGACCAGTCCAGGCCGAGGCCGAGGCTGACCAGTTCAGGCCGAGGCCGAGGCCGACCCCAGAGGAGGCTGACCAGTCCAGGCCGAGGCCGAGGCTGACCAGTTCAGGCCGAGGCCGAGGCCGACCCCAGAGGAGGCCGACCAGTCCAGGCCGAGGCAGAGGCTGACCAGTTCAGGCCGAGGCCGAGGCCGACCCCAGAGGAGGCTGACCAGTCCAGGCCGAGGCCGAGGCTGACCAGTTCAGGCCGAGGCCGAGGCCGACCCCAGAGGAGGCCGACCAGTCCAGGCCGAGGCCGAGGCTGACCAGTTCAGGCCGAGGCCGAGGCCGACCCCAGAGGAGGCCGACCAGTCCAGGCCGAGGCCGAGGCTGACCAGTTCAGGCCGAGGCCGAGGCCGACCCCAGAGGAGGCCGACCAGTCCAGGCCAAGGCCGACCCCAGACGAGGCCGACCAGTTCGGGCCGAGGCCGAGGTTGACCAGTTCAGGCCGAGGCCGAGGCCGACCTCAGAGGAGGCCGACCAGTCCAGGCCGAGGCCGAGGCTGACCAGTGCAGGCTGAGGCCGAGGCCGACCCCAGAGGAGGCCGACCAGTCCAAGCCCAGGCCGACCCCTGAGGAGGCCGACCAGTCCAGGCCGAGGCCGAGGCTGACCAGTTCAGGCCGAGGCCGAGGCCGACCCCAGAGGAGGCTGACCAGTCCAGTCCGAGCCCGAGGCCAACCAGTTCAGGCCGAGGCCGAGGCCGAAGCCGACCCAGCAAAAAGGTCAAACTGTCCTCTTCCCCCTTGCTAATTAATTGTGTGCTATCAGACAACTACAAGAGCTTCCCTAAACAATTCTCCTCTCTTAAACTTCTTGCAAGATGGTGATAAAAAGCCACATCCTCCGGTTTCAACAAATGTCTCATAAAAAGCTTGTAGATGAGGCAGCCATGGTCGCGACAACGCTGGATCACACGGCGACCGGTATTACGGCCTCGGCCAACTTGAGGGAGAGGCACAAGGAGTGCGTCTAGATCCGGGGACGGGCCAGGAAGATGCGGGGCTACGAGTGGCCTGGCAAGGTCGCCAAGGAGAATGAGATCTCGATCGATTTCAGACAAGAGACAGCACCGATGACCCTCGCAAGCGTCGGGCTTAGCCCCGACTCGGCCTTCATCGATGGCCCTACCACCATCTCTAGCCATTGTCTCGACGTCCGCCATACCAACACCGTGCTGCCATCGCCAAACATATGGGCTGAGCTCCCATCACTGTGCCGCCCCGGCCGAGCTACCTTGGTCGTACCGCCAAACAGACAAAAACGGGAGCCGGAGCGAGAGCAGGAGCCGGAGCGGGAGATACGATCCAGCCAAAAACTGGAGCTGGAGCTGGAAACGGAGCGGGAGATGCGGTCCAGACAAAAGCTGGAGCTGGAGCTGGAGCTGAATTTGGAAATAGAACTGAAGCTGTGTCTAGACGAGGCCGACCCATCCGAGAGGAGGCCGACCGCACCAGTTCAACCGACATAGGAGGAGGTCGACCACCTTCCAAGATCACTCAACGGCAACAGAAGAGAAACCGAGGCGATGACGTAAAACCTCTACCTTCCAAGAGAACCAGTACTACCTTCCAAGCGGACAGTACAGGCTCCGTCATCAACACTTCAAGAGGCATCTCAAGGTTCTTGAGCATCTCAGCTTCAGGAGTCGCCTGACCGGGAGATTCTCACCGTCGCTCATCCCCATAATCAAGCCTGAGAGATACTCATCAGGTCAAGATGCGAGGAAAATTTCCGAGTCTGAGCAACCAAGCAACTCCTCCGACCGTGGCCGAGCCGATCTGGCCGAAGCACCACCGTCCGAGTTCGAGCATCCAGACCGCTCCTCCGACCGTGGCCGAGCCGATCTGGCCGAAGCACCATCGTCCGAGTTCGAGCATCCAGACCGCTCCTCCGACCGTGCAGCTGGGTCCCCACTTGTCGAACAACTCCTGCATCCACCGAGCTGGACGAAGCAGTGGCAGAGCGCCACCATGGAATCTTCGAAAGGCTTCACAAGGACTTCACCCTTTTCGTCGGCCATAAGTCGAGGGGCAACTCCCTTCGCAACCGAACGAACAGATCGGTCTAAGGGCTGGGGGCAACCCCCCAGTAGGCCGAGCACTCCTTCGTCGGCCGTAAGCCGAGGGGCAACTCCCCTCGCCACCGAACAAATCTCCTTCGTCGGCCGTAAACCGAGGGGCAACTCCCCTCGCCACCGAACGGATCTCCTTCGTCGGCCGTAAGCCGAGGGGCAACTCCCCTCGCCACCGAACGGATCTCCTTCGTCGGCCGTAAGCCGAGGGGCAACTCCCCTCGCCACCGAACGGATCTCCTTCGTCGGCCGTAAGCCGAGGGGCAACTCCCCTCGCCACCGAACGGATCTCCTTCGTCGGCCGTAAGCCGAGGGGCAACTCCCCTCGCCACCGAACGGATCTCCTTCGTCGGTCGTAAGCCGAGGGGCAACTCCACTCGCCACCGAACGGATCTCCTTCGTCGGCCGTAAGCCGAGGGGCAACTCCCCTCGCCACCGAACGGATCTCCTTCGTCGGCCGTAAGCCGAGGGGCAACTCCCCTCGCCACCGAACGGATCTCCTTCGTCGGCCGTAAGCTGAGGGGCAACTCCCCTCGCCACCGAACGGATCTCGGACCGACGATTCATCATCACTAGCCAACTCCGCAGGACGGACCAAATTCTACAGAAAGAGCAACTTCTTCCTCATTATACTACATCTCCCGACCTCCACCTCAACAATGGTAGAGCTCAGAAGATGGGGGCAATTGATACGATTATTTTGACCGGGTCCGGAGGAGCCAAGTCAACCACGACCAGTCAACCAGCCAAATTACGGCCTCGGGCTCCGGCCCGAGGATCTTACGGGCGGGTCGCGTTTCCCCACCCACGACGAAGGCCCAAGAGATTACCCACTTCTGTAGTGGAGGAAATCGGGGCCCAAATTGAGGAAGCCTTCGCCAAATATGGCAGCCGCCCTGTGCCATCATGATCCGCCAATTATGGCAGCCACCTTCATGGCTCGCCAAATATGGCAACCGACTTCATGGCCATGACTCGCCAATAATGACGGCCACTTTCAATGCCATCACTCCACCTTCATGGCATTTATCCCTCCATAAAGCATGGCAATTATTGGGGTCAACATGCCCCATTAGCACGACCTCATCAACATCGACCATGATGTCTCATCATGGCCCATTACTATGGGACTCGCCTATATGAAGAGGGGGCGGGCGTCATTTGAAAGGGGCCGGATCTTCACGATCGAGAACGATGGTATCACATACAAACACTCTTACTCCTTCTTCCACCTCAATATTTCTCCTCCATAGCTTGGCCCGGAGATCGAGTATCGGTCTCTCCGCGAGCCATATTCGCTCCCACCAAGCCTTTACACAGATCCGTTCTGACTTAGGCATCGGAGGGGAATTGGTCGGAACCAAGGTCCGACCCCCCCTGACGAGCTCTCTCATCTATTCAGGTCCAGGAGATCCAGCGACGCCTAGGCTACCCCTTAGCGTCCTTCCTACCGGAGCCGAGCGCCCTCGTCCCCGAGCTCGTTCATCTCCTCCACCACGAGGACGTCGCTCTGCCGAGGCTACCCCTCGCCGAGCCGACGCAAGGATCCGCGCGTCCCGCCGTGAGCGACTCTGCCTTCAACCGATCCCGGAGGTAGTCATCTCGCCGAGGCTACCCCTCGGCCCGCCAAAGAACAGAGCCGCGCCTTTCCGCTCGAGCGAACGCGCCGTCGGTCGACCCCACCGGTCATCTCCGTCTCAAGCGACAGCCACGACAACTCGGGGGTCCCGCACGTCCCCCCTTTTGACCGCGTTGACCACGCACCTTCCACACTATTAATGTGTTCTGCTAAAAATAGCAGAAACAATAAGTGTTAGAACAAGCTGGACCAGTGTGGACAAGAGTGGTTATGAGTTTATATGCGTTGAAAGGTTAAAGAAACTATTTATTGAAAACTAGAAAGTAAAGCAAAGCGGATGCTAAAAAATTTGAGGATAAAAACAAGTCCAACAAACATGGACTACAAAAATTGTTGTTTTAAGTGTTTAGTCATTCGTTCGATCATTAGTTATTTTGAGACCATTTGTAAAACCCTAAGTTCATGCAGGACACTTGCTTAACTCCTAAGACTAGAATTAGAGCGACTTACTATCGATATCGTCGTAGAAAGACAGGGTTAGAGCTAGAGCTTCCAAGGAAGCTGGTGCATGAGAATTGGTACCTGCAAACACAAGAAACAGCCGGTTAAAGAGCACACTATTTTCTACCTATTTAACCTGATCGTTTTGATTTTTAAAACTGGTTGAAACATTGTCGAAAAGCGTTCTAAATTTTTATATAGGCTAGATATGATGAAAATAGTTTTATTGCAAGAGAGAATGTTTTTCTAAAGCTTATATTAATTTTTATAATTTTCGCCCAAAAATAACTTAAAAACTATTTTTCCAATTAGTAACGTATTTATTCAAACATTTATTCTGGATGCAATATACATCGGAATGTTGCAAGTGAGTGTCAAAATGACCGTCACGAAGAGTACTATAACATATATTTTTCTCACATATTAGTTTACGTGAAAATAACAAGTTATGTATTTTTAAATGAAAATAACATATTTAAGTTTTTGGCTTAAAAATTAATTCTGGAAAAACTAAGCATCGGATTGAGATGAAACTAGCACCAGTGGGTCCAGAATATTATTTCTGATTTTTTGAAGCTAGTCTCACATTTTTCTGGGCCTTATATTTTTAGTTATGGATTTAATACCATAAAATCATATTTATTAATTAATAAAATACGAAAATACGAATTAATATTCGTATTTACAAGTTTGCCAACGAGAAATAATACCTCGTTCTTCATTTTCGAGCGTGCATGGCCGTTGCAGCGGTGGGCTCGTGCGTTTGTCGCCGACGATCGTCGACAGCGGTGGAGCTCGGAGTAAGCGTCGACCTTGGGGCGGCGGTGGAAGGCGGATGGTGGCGGCGGCGCTCTGCTGCAGCGACGGCGGCGAGAGAACGAAGGCGGAGGTGGAGGGAACGGCACTCGGGAGCTTTGTGCGTACGCGACGGCGGACGCGACGGCGGAAGCGGATGGCGGCGTCGGAGCGGCGGGTGAAGGCGGACGGCGGCGACCTTGGGGTCCTGGCTGCCGCTGGGTTTGGCAAAGCATGGAGGAGCGTGCTTTGGGAGATTGCGGCGGTGTCTCGTCGGCGTTTGGCAGAGGTCCGATAGCTCGGGGGCGGAGCTCGGGGTTGCTGAGCAGCGGGTGGCGCCACTGTGGGGTGTTCGAAGGCGCTGAGGAGCGGAGGAGGTGGGGTGATCGCCGACGATGTCCCTAGGGCGAGGGAGCTCGAGCATGGGGAAGGAGGAGGGGTACGAAATGCGAGGAGGTTCACGGCGTTGGGTTTTGAACGGGGAAGATAGGGAGGGGAGAGAGTGTGGACGGGGGGGAGAGAGAATGAGAGGCATGTGGGTGTGCGTGGCTTAGAGAAGATGAGGGTATGAGTTGGTATAAGAGAGAAAGTGATGGGTTCACTGAGAACAAAAATCAGGGGGAAATCGAAATGGGAGGGCCTGGGTTGGATTAGAGATAGAGAGTGAGTGCAGATGAACGGGGGAGGGAAGGGAAATTTATAGGGTTAATGAAATAGGGTAGTGGGGGGATGCGTGGGTTAGCTGAGGGAAATGAGTGGGTAGGGGTAGCTGACGGGTGATTAGTTAGGGTAATTAGGGGGGTAGTTAAAGTAATTAGGGGAGGGTAATTAGAAAGGTAATTAGTAAAATACACAAATGAAATTACGATTTTGCCCCTATTAGTAAACGTATCCGAAAAATTACGAAAATATACCCACGAGATCGTAACATCGCGAGGATCGTGAATACGAAGACCGTTATAGGGTTTGGGCTACGGGGATACTAGTTTTTGGCCAAAACGTTTAGAAAGCGAGTTTGCGGGTTCCCTATTGAAATGATATCAGAAAATTACGAAATTAATGTGAGGAGCCCTAAATGATCATAGGATGATAATGCAGAAGTTTGAAAACATTTTGAATATGTTTGAATGGAAAATAAATTCATTAAGCCAAAACGGTAATAACTGAAAATGAATTTTTATCAGTATTGTTTTGAGTATTTGAGGAAATCCGAACTTACTGAAAGACATCATAACTAGTTTATTACTTCAAATAATTTTATAAGAAAACTTTGAAATCAGTTTTCTTATAAAACTCTTGACTACATTTATAAAGTAATTTTGAATTGTTAAAAATACGTTAAGTACGTAAACTGAAGTGTTGAAAAATAAAGGTCGTTACATCCTACCCTCCTTAAAATAATTCCGTCCTCGGAATTTAAAAATAATTGAGGTTATGAAGAAGATTTAAAAATAATTGATGTTATGAGGAAGCTCAAGCAAATAAATTATCGAAAAGATAGTCATCTTTGTAAATCAGGTTGTAAATAACATGAAATGTGATAAGAAAATAAGGGATGTGACTAATATATATTATCAAGTTGCCAAAATATGAGATAGTGACACTACATGAAAAGGATGGTTATTACGATGACGACATCGGTTCAAACTTGGAACCTGAGGTGATAGGTCAGTAGTAAGCTATTTAAACCACACCAAAAAGAAGAACATAACGTCTAAAATTTTCAACTCATATAAATGATGACTACTGGGTCTGGATCTTAATTCTTAATCATGTAAATCATCGCCATAGCATACATAAACGTAAGGGCTAAACCTAGTGCATCCGCGCTGTTACAACTTAACCATCCGAACACAAAGGACTTCATCTGCCACGCTACTAAATTACAAGCCAATATCCAGATCAACACTAATAGGCAAATATAAGGCCAATTCTCGAGGGTCAAGATCATCGCTACCACTTCTTCCAGCAATCTCCATAACATCTAACAAGAAACCAACATCCTAGCCGTCTCCCAAATCCGCGCACACGACTGACATCCAACTTCAACACCTAAGCCCAAAAGCACGCCAATACTCAACCCCAATGATACTGCTAGCCAATACCATTGGTCGACATCTACGGTTATCACCATCAACCCTAAACAACTCAACGACCAAAAGCTCACGATCCAACAAACATAAAGGAGTGGTCCCAAGAAGGAAACGAGGCGGGACATCTCAAGGGGTAAGACCCAGGATAAAAAGCTTGAAAGAACGCCAAGAATGGCGACTTCCCAAGATCCCAACCATGCGGCAAAAGCGAGGGTGGCGGCGAGGGTTGTTACTAAGCCCAACAATCCCCAGGGTCATTGATGGGCCATCGGCGGCTATCGATCCAAGGCGGTGAGGGCTGCGACTGGCTGTCGATCCATGGCGGGGGCCTCCGGGATGGGGTGGAGCAAAAGCTGGCGGATCTTCGGGTGAGGCCGACGGAGATTAAGGCGGGACGGGTCGAGCTCGCTTGGGGGAGAGGCCGGGAGGAGGAGAGGGTGATGCCGGGGCGAAGGGGAAGCCACGGGGTGGCTTGGGGAGGAAGGAGAGGAGTTTAAAAGGGGGGGAGGGGCACCGAAAGTGGTGTTAGGGTAGGGTAGGGTTAGGTGGGAACGGGTCTCGAGGGGAGGAAGCTGACAAAAGCATTAATGAGGGGGAAAAGGTGGTCAGTGGGAAAGGAAATTAAACCCTTGGAAAAAAATCGGGTACAAGATAGAAGTAGGGGCTAGAAGAGAAACACGGGCTCAAGAAGGATGAAAAGACACAAACAGCCGACATTTCACGTCATTTTTGTTCATCTCAAATTCTTCAGCACCATCCTCCAATACTTCTGAGCGTCCTTTGATCTGCTTCCGTTGTCGATCTCGAACTTCTGGTGATCGAAATCGAATGCTACCCTCCTTAAAATAAACGTAGCTAGAGTTCAGGTGAACTAAAAGAGATTAGAAAGAATAGTAGAATGATCAGAAGGCCATCATTAGCTAAAAAAGGGGGTGCTAGTGATGAAGATCGATGGCGTTACATAATCATGATTCACGTCCTTGCGGTCCAGCGGACACGGCCAGGGAAGTGACTAAGCCAGGATCACTTACCCCCAGTCTAGCTAGGGTGATCCAACAAACTTAGCCAAGCACATTGACCGGATCATGGTCCATTGAAGGAAGTTTATCATTTATATGCGTACCCTCATCAACTGAAGGAAAGGTGATGAAGTGGGTAGATAGTTCAACCTATGAAAAGTCACTATAACTGCTAGCAAAAGAGGTTACTAGAGATGGTATAACCAAGAATGAAACACGAGTTCCTAAGAAAGGGCTAAGAGTTCAAAGGAAGTGATGGGAATCAAGGAAGATCATGGAAGCTGGGTAATAAGGACGCTTCACCCGTATATCCAATACAGGTTGACACTCGTACTCGAGGTAAATTTGAGTATTTTATAATGTACATCCTGATCTTGCTATATTGTTCACGAGGTAGTTAGCGAGGACCTGCATGGGCCACCAAACTTGTAACGACATGCTCTCGGGGGCCCGTTACTTATTTGATATTTGCGCAGGTCCTGCAGTTAACCAGTGAAAGCAAAATAGCCACGATGCAGAGATGTACAAAAATACACAAATAGTGTCCAATTATTACAATTCATACTGTACAAATGTTCCAACAGATATACATGAAAGAAAGAAAGTACATAGCGAAAATAAAACTGAAAGCTACGGTCTCAGGGTCGAACTTTGGCGCTATCAACTCAAGAGTATCTGCCTCCATATGTACGTCGTCTGCGGTGCCACGGAGAAGGAACCGTAGGTAAGTCAACAATTCTAGCAATAGTAGTAAAAGCTGTGTACAAGCATGGGAATGAACAGACTATGGAACTAACTACGTACGAAAAGTAAAGGGACATCAGTCATATATGCAGGTGCAATAAATAAAGTATTGTAGGGATCGTCTAACCCTTGCAATACTAACAACACACACTAGAGGGGGGTGAATAGTGTAATGGCAATAAAATTGTCCAAATAAAATTTAACTTGCAAATGCGGAATTATAAATGCAAGAGGAATTAAATGGCACAATCAATCCAAATGAAAACACAAAGTTTTACCCTGGTTCCCCAAACTTGGGTACATCCAGCCACACCAATATTCACTATATTCCCACACAGAGAAGTGAATACAAATCTCACAAGGAGATACCCCACAAAGAGGATTTATGCCCTACACAACGACCCAACCAATCCTACACAAGGATCAAGACTCCCACACAGAGAATCACTAACTCCCACTCAGAGAATTAGGGTTAGCCCTACACTAGGACACTAGAACTCCCACACAGAGAGTTAATTCCCACAAAGAGAATTCCCTAGTCCCACAAAGAGACAACCTCCCACAAAGAGAGAAACTCCCACAAAGAGAGTATCCTAATCCCACAAAAAGAAATATGAGAACAAATTACACCCTGTAAAGTAAATACTCTTACCTATGCCTTGAGATGCTTACTCATGAATGAATGCAAGGCATGGAAGAGGATCTCCAAGTGTTGGAATATGCTTGAGAGCACTTGGATGATTTCCCTTGAGCTAGACTTCAATGCATGAAGGAAGATGAATGCTCAATAGAGGGAAATGAGGGAGCCTGAGAGTGGCTTATTGATCTCTTGAGATTTTCTATAGAGTCAAGAGTTTATCAAATGTTGTCCAGAGTTCTCAAGTGATGGCAACACACTCATATATATAGGAATCCTATATCAAGCCCAAAAACCCAAAGAAACAGCCAAATAATCAAATCTGCAACGGCTAGAAACTGGGTGAAAACGACAGGAACAGTCGACTGATGATCATAAGACAGTCGACTGATCAACGGCTAGAAAATATCCAACGGCTATAATTTGAGCCAGGACAGTCGACTGATGAAGTCAATACAGTCGACTGACAAACAGGACAGGCGCCTGTAAATCCTTTAGCAGACGACTGCTGCAGGGGATGGATCGAAACAGAGAGCTGCACTCTTTCTCCAATTCTTCGCACATGCGACTGATGTTAATAATACAGTCGACTATCAAATAGTCAGGCGACTGTACATTCTTCATCAGTCGACTACTGTAAAGTATGGAGAGAAGACAGAGAGATGCAGAGATTGCACTTACGCTAGACAGGCGACTGTTGGCCAATTTCCAGGTGACTGTAAATATACAGACGACTGTAAACTGATCGTCAGACGACTATGCGTAAAGCTCAAGATTGAGTCAATAGAAATGTTGACTTGAGCTGTGCAGATCAGGCGACTGTAGAAGGATCTACAGGCGACTGGAAATCACCCAGTCGGATGTGTTTCCCTCATCAGGCGACTGACGGAAAGCCAGAGACTCCAAGTGAGTCTTTCGACAGAGTGAACCTATTGGGTTGGATTCTATGATAATCCTAAGGTTCATAAGATGGTTAAATGCATGTGCATGAATGAGCAAACCATCTAGCAAGGCATTACATCAACCCTAGACTCAAAAGAGAGAGAAAGCAATAAAGTAAATTACATGGATTACAAATCTTTCTTAAGAGTCTAAGTCTTCAATCTTGATGCCTTGTTTGCTATCCATCATCTCCAAGCTTTGGCACTCCTTGAGTCCAAACTTTGGCCCTTCTTCACATGATGTCCATTTTTACACCAAGTGATTAGTCTCCAAGAAAGATATCCTTGAAATAAACTGAGAGACTAAAACATGAGATTCATTAGCAACAACATAATGTTGTGATCATCATCAAAATAAGATTGGTATGAGACACCAATACTCAACAATCTCCCCCTTTTTGATGATGACACACATTATATAAATCATAAAGAATTAAAGCACAAAGCTAATGATCTCCCCCTACTTATATGCACCAATTATATAATGAGCTACACAAAGGTAAATACTCATAATACCAATAAAACATGGTGACATATAATAGGTATGGATTACATAAACCAATTGCAAAGAATAAAGGCATGCAAACATGAATGGTTTATCTAATCCCATATATCTCTTTCTATAGAGATATCTCTCCCCATATGCATATGTATATATCTCTCCCCCTATAGATATGATCACATAATGCATTTATCTCTCCCCCTTGACATCGTCAAAAAGGTGGACATAAAAAATATCCCCCTTTGTCATCTTAACCAAGATGTGACAATATGCAAGAAACGAAAGATATGTATGAGACCAAATTTGAAAATTTAGTGGGTATCAATTCACTATCCCATGCTCCCCCCTAGATCATAGAAATGGTCAAATTTTGACTTCTAGGATCTAATACCAATTAATAAATGGAGCCATGGGCCTTAAAAAGTGTATCAAAGCAATAGATATGGAAAGATCACGCTTCAAAGATACACAATGATATTGCCAAAAACAATGAGACATGAACCATGTTGGCAATAAACAACAAGAGGTTTGGTTGAGACCCAAAATAACCAAATGTAAATAATGATCTCAAATAACCTCCGAAATGAGAGTTAAAATATGTCTTAAAATAATTTAAACAAATAATATATTAACTCCCCCATTGACATACACATGGATCAAAAATGCATGCATTTCAATAAACCCAAAGGTCCCCATTTTCATGAAAAGAGATAAATTTGAAAAATATTTTCAAAATCATGAAACACACACAATCAATGGGTATGCTTAAAAATAAACATAGAAGCACAATACCCATGCAATATGCAAATGTGTGAGGAACCTAGACATTAGGTAACCAAACCCAAGAGGAGTTTGATTTCCTAACGTAATCACACGAGGTGATCACATCCCTAGCTAGAGAGTTGATGTAACTATCTCTCTTTTGCACACTAGCCTTAGTGCGAATCCATAAACTCAAGGAATTCCTAGGCAATGGTTTTGCCTTTGCAAGAGGGAAGGATGTGGCATGCTTAGGTGTAGAAACAAATTTCTTAGTATGCAAAGAATGAGGATTTTGCTTCTTAGCAAAAAATGAAGATTCTTCATTCTTCCTCATCACCTTGTGATCTACATGCTTCTTATTGGTGTTATTGTTGTACAAGAAAGCATGGTGATTCTTCTTAGGTGCTTTAGCAATATTTCTTGAATTTGCACCATAAGAAGAATTAGAGGTGGGTTTGGGAACCACATTTTGAATATAACCCAAACCTCCTCTATGATTTGCCGGATGTTGTTTTTTCAACAAATCGTGGAGTGAATTCCTAGAATATACAAAGCTTATGAGCTTCCGGGATTCCTCTTCACATTTCAACATAAGTTGTTGAATGTAAGCATCTAAGCTAAGGTTTTGAGCAATGAAATTTTCATTAGAAATACTCAATTCCTTAACTTGAGAGAGAAGTATGTCTCTCTCACAAGTGTCATAAACATGCATTTCATCATGAATATTTACACAAGATGATTCTAACTCATGCACCCTACTCATAGCATTATCAAGTTTAGCTTTCATTTTATCATATGAATTGATGCACTTACGTGCCAAGTTGGAAGCCACATTTAGGCGGTATTCAAGCTCCTCATAGGATGGCTTTTCCTCCTTGGTTTCTTCATCACTTTCCTTCTCGCTTGAGCTCGATGAAGAATCTTCCCCATTGGACATGAAGCAACTTTCTTCTTTGGAGTTGAGCCACGTCTCTATCTCTTCATAGCTAGAGTTAGATGAAGTTGATGAAGAATCATCAAAGGCAACAAAACACCTTTGATCGTGCTCCTTGTCATCCTCTTCTTCATCATTAGATGTGTCCCCATCGGAATCATCAAATGTGCTGATGAGTCCCTTCTTTTGGTTCTTGACCTCGGACTTGGCTTTCCAATGTTTCTTCCCTTTACCCTTATAGGAATCTATGTTGGGTTTGGAGGGGCATTCGGTAGCCACATGACCTATTCCACTGCAGTTGAAACAAACCAGCTTGTTAGACTGTGAGACAAACTTTGATGAAGACATACCTTGATTGTCCTTGAGGAATGCCTTGAAGTTCTTGAATTGCTTGGCAAGCTCGATGCAGTCATCGTCACTAAGAACTTCTTCATCTTCACTTGGAGCTTCTTGTTGGAACTTCTTTTTCCACTTGAAAGACTCCTTCTCACCATGAAGAGCAACACCCTTTTTCTTCTCGGGCTTGGTTGACTGGATCTCTTCCTTATATTGAAGTAGCACTTCATGAGAGATCTCTAATGTATGCCAAATACTATTAGCAGATTTGCACATGGAGATGCGATCAAACTCATCCGGAGTGAGGGCGCAATGGAGAACACACATAGTCCTAGCATTGACTTTGATCAAGTCCTTCTATGCTTTAGTTCTCAAGGCCGCGGGAGTAGAAGGCTCCTCGAAGGGTGACTCCGTTATGTCCCAAAGGTCGTGACTCTTTAAGTAGACCATCATCCTGATCTTCCAACTCGGGTAGTTGGTTCCGTTGAAGAGCGAGGGTCGAACGGTTGAGTGACCTTCTTCATGAGACGCGGATGAGGCGTTGAATGCCATCGAAGCAGTATGCTTTAACCTCGCTCTGATACCAATTGTAGGGATCGTCTAACCCTTGCAATACTAACAACACACACTAGAGGGGGTGAATAGTGTAATGGCAATAAAATTGTCCAAATAAAATTTAACTTGCAAATGCGGAATTATAAATGCAAGAGGAATTAAATGGCACAATCAATCCAAACGCAAACATAAATTTTTACCCTGGTTCCCCAAACTTGGGTACATCCAGCCACACCAATATTCACTATATCCCACACAGAGAAGTGAATACAAATCTCACAAGGAGATACCCCACAAAGAGGATTTATGCCCTACACAAGGACCCAACCAATCATACACAAGGATCAAGACTCCCACACAGAGAATCACTAACTCCCACTCAGAGAATTAGGGTTAGCCCTACACTAGGACACTAGAACTCCCACACAGAGAGTTAATTCCCACAAAGAGAATTCCCTAGTCCCACAAAGAGACAACCTCCCACAAAGAGAGAAACTCCCACAAAGAGAGTATCCTAATCCCACAAAAAGAAATAGGAGAACAAATTACACCCTGTAAAGTAAATACTCTTACCTATGCCTTGAGATGCTTACTCATGAATGAATGCAAGGCATGGAAGAGGATCTCCAAGTGTTGGAATATGCTTGAGAGCACTTGGATGATTTCCCTTGAGCTAGACTTCAATGCATGAAGGAAGATGAATGCTCAATAGAGGGAAATGAGGGAGCTTGAGATTGGCTTATTGATCTCTTGAGATTTTCTATAGAGTCAAGAGTTTATCAAATGTTGTCCAGAGTTCTCAAGTGATGGCAACACACTCATATATATAGGAATCCTATATCAAGCCCAAAAACCCAAAGAAACAGCCAAATAATCAAATCTGCAACGGCTAGAAACTGTGTGAAAACGACAGGAACAGTCGACTAATGATCATAAGACAGTCGACTGATCAACGGCTAGAAAATATCCAATGGCTATAATTTGAGCCAAGAGAGTCGACTGACGAAGTCAATACAGTCGACTGACAAACAGGACAGGCGCCTGTAAATCCTTCAGCAGACGACTGCTGCAGGGGATGGATCGAAACAGAGAGCTGCACTCTTTCTCCAATTCTTCGCACATGCGACTAATGTTAATAATACAGTCGACTGTCAAATAGTCAGGCGACTGTACATTCTTCATCAGTCGACTACTGTAAAGTATGGAGAGAAGACAGAGAGATGCAGAGATTACACTTACGCTAGACAGGCGACTGTTGGCCAATTTCCAGGTGACTATAAATATACATACGATTGTAAACTGATCGTCAGGCGACTGTGCGTAAAGCTCAAGATTGAGTCAATAGAAATGTTGACTTGAGCTGTGCAGATCAGGCGACTGTAGAAGGATCTACAGGCGACTGGAAATCACCCAGTCGGATGTGTTTCCCTCATCAGGCGACTGACGGAAAGCCAGAGACTCCAAGTGACTCTTTGGACAGAGTGAACCTATTGGGTTAGATTCTATGATAATCCTAAGGTTCACTAAGATGGTTAAATACATGTGCATGAATGAGCAAACCATCTAGCAAGGCATTACATCAACCCTAGACTCAAAAGAGAGAGAAAGCAATAAAGTAAATTACATGGATTACAAATCTTTCTTAAGAGTCTAAGTCTTCAATCTTGATGCCTTGTTTGCTCTCCATCATCTCCAAGCTTTGGCACTCCTTGAATCCAAACTTTAGCCCTTCTTCACATGATGTCCATCCTTACACCAAGTGATTAGTCTCCAAGAAAGATATCCTTGAAATAAACTGAGAGACTAAAACATGAGATTCATTAGCAACAACATAATGTTGTGATCATCATCAAAATAAGATTGGTATGAGACACCAATACTCAACAAGTATGAGGGCAGCAACGATGACGTGGCATATATGACATGGTATTAAAGCAGGTAAAGTAACAACAATAGTAAAGTAAACATGTATGTGGAGTAAAACAAACAGGCAGCAAGGTAGTAAAGCAGGCTAAGTAGGTGAAGTAAAGTACTGGTGACTGCACAAGTGTGTAATGCGTAAAGTAGAGGTAATCGTGCAAGCTCTACTTGAACTACGTGACTCAAGTCGGAGAGTACAATATGTGACCATTGAGTTCATCTCTTGCCTGGGCGCGACCCAGACGAATGTCAAAAACCCAGGCAGCTAGTCACGATGCTGGCGAGTAGTATAAATATTTGTCAAAACACAGGTAGCTAGACAGGATGCCAAAACCCAGGCAGCTAGACATGTAGATTGAACTCCAGTCACTCCCGCACTTTCACAAACTGTGAGTTACCCCAAACCCCAGGGATGTGTCAAGTGAATCTAGTACATGTTTCTTACAGGATGTTCCACGAGATGTTCCACAAGATATTCCACAAGATATTCCACAAGATTTCCACAAGATGTTTCACAAGATATTCCACACATGATATTCCATACGATCATTCATTAACATTCACTGAGTAATAAATGGCATGCAGCAGGTGACGTGTTTATGAGCAATGGTGCAACAAGTGTATACGAGATCAATGCAACATTTTCAAATGATAAGTGTTAGAACAAGATGGACTAGTGTGGACAAGAGTGGTTATGAGTTTATATGCGTTGAAAGGTTAAAGCAACTTATTTATTGAAAACTAGAAAGTAAAGCAAAGCAGATGCTAAAAATTTTGAGGATAAAAACAAGTCCAACAAACATGGACTACAAAAATTGTTATTTTAAGTATTTGGTCGTTCGTTCGATCATTAGTTGTTTTGAGACCATTTGTAAAACCCTAAGTTCATCCATGTACACTTGCTTAACTCCTAAGACTAGAATTAGAGTGACTTACTATCGATATCGTCGTAGAAAGACGGAGTTAGAGCTAGAGCTTCCAAGGAAGCTGGTGCACGAGAATTGGGACCTGCAGACACAAGAAACAACCGGTTAAAGAGCACACTATTTTTTACCTATTTAACCTGATCGTTTTGATTTTTAAAACTGGTTGAAACGTTGTCGAAAAGCGTTCTAAATTTTTATATAGGCTAGATATGATGAAAATAGTTTTATTGCAAGAGGTAATATTTTTCTGAAGCTTATAGTAATTTTTATAATATTCAGAAGCCCAAAAATAACTGAAAACTATTTTTCCAATTAGTAACGTTTTATTCAAACATTTATTCTGGATGCAATCTACATCGAAATGTTGCAAGTGAGGTGTCAAAACGACCGTCTCGAAGAGTACTATAACATATATTTTTCTCACATATTAGTTTACATGAAAATAACAAGTTATGTATTTTTAAATGAAAATAACGTATTTAAGTTTTTGGGTTAAAAATTAATTCTGAAAAAACTAAGCATCGGATTGAGATGAAACTAGCACCATTGGGTCCAGAATATTATTTCTGATTTTTTGGAGCTAGTCTCACATTTTTCTGGGCCTTATATTTTTAGTAATCGATTTAATATCATAAAATCATATTTATTAATTAATAAAATACGAAAATACGAATTAATATTCGTATTTACAAGTTTGCCATCGAGAAATAATACGTCGTTCTTCGTTTTCGAGCGTGCATGGCCGTTGCAGCGGTGGGCTCGTGCGGTTGTCGATGGCGATCGTCGACAATGGTGGAGCTCGGAGTAAGCGGCGACCTTGGGGCGTCGGTGGAAGGCGGATGGCGGCGATGGCGCTCTGCTGCAGCGGCGGTAGCGAGAGAGCGAAGGCGGAGGCAGAGGGAACGGCGCTCGGGAGCTTTGTGCGGACGCGGCGACGGAAGCGGATGGCGGCGTCGGAGCGGCGGGTGAATGCGAACGGCGGCGACCTTGGGGTCCTGGCTGTCGCTGAGTTTGGCGGAGCATGGAGGAGCGGGCTTCGGGAGATTGCGGTGGTGTCTCGTCAGCGTTTGGCGGAGGTCCGAGAGCTCGGGGGTGGAGCTCGGGGTTGCTGAGCAGCGGGTGGCGCCGCTGGGGGTGTTCGAAGGCGCTGAGGAGCGGAGGAGGCGGGGTGATCGCCGACGACGTCCCTAGGGTGAGGGAGCTCAAGCATGGGGAAGGAGGAGGGGTACGGCATGCGAGGGGGTTTACGGCGTTGGGTTTTGAATGGGGAAGATAGGGAGGGGAGAGAGAGTGGACTGGGGGGGAGAAAGAGAGAATGAGAGGCCTGTGGGTGTGTGTGGCTTAGAGAAGATGAGGGTATGAGTTGGTATAAGAGAGAAAGTGATGGGTTCATTGAGAACAAAAAGCAGGGGGAAATCGAAATGGGAGGGCCTGGGTTGGATTAGAGAGAGAGAGAGAGTGCAGATGAACGGGGGAGGGAAGGGAAATTTATAGGGTTAATGAAATAGGGTAATTGGGGGGGATGCGTGGGTTAGCTGAGGGAAATGAGTTGGTGGGGGTAGCCGACGGGTGATTTGGTAGGGTAATTAGGGGGGTAGTTAAAGTAATTAGGGGAGGGTAATTAGAAAGGTAATTAGTAAAATACACAAATGAAATTACGATTTTGCCCCTATTAGTAAACGTATTCGAAAAATTACGAAAACATACCCACGGGATCGTAACATCGCGAGGATCGCAAATACGAAGACCGTTACAGGGTTTGAGCTACCGGGATACTAGTTTTTGGCCAAAACATTTAAAAAGCGAGTTTGCGGGTTCTCTATTGAAATGATATCAGAAAATTACGAAATTAATGTGGGGAGCCCTAAATGATCATTGGATTCTACTGCAGAAGTTTGAAAACATTTTGAACATGTTTGAATAGAAAATAAATTCATTAAGCAAAACGGTAATAACTAAAAATGAATTTTTATCAGTATTGTTTTGAGTATTTGAGGAAATCTGAACTTACTGAAATACATCATAACTAGTTTATTGATTCAAATAATTTTATAAGAAATTTTTGAAATCAGTTTTGTTATAAAACCCTTGACTACATTTATAAAGTAATTTTGAATTGTTAAAAATACGTTAAGTACGTAAACTGAAGTGTTGAAAAATACAGGTCGTTACAAGACCAAATTCTCAGCATCCTCGTATCTGACTTGTGCAGAGTCAAATAGGTCGAACCCAAACACAGTCGAGTTATCTCTGCACAAGATAACTCATCTGTACGACCAATGCTGCTTATGCGCATGTTAGTACACGGATACGAACCCGACTTAGGTATCTACAAACCTGTCCCGTTTATCATCCACGACCTGTTATCCCCGCACTCTAAGCGGGCAATGACTGAGTCAGTCGAACAGGCCAGGCGACCGTTCGACTGACTCCGACATTTAAGGAGGAGTTAATAGGGTCGAGTAAATGGCAGCCGTTAGCTCGAATCCCGGAGAAGATCGGGCCCTAATCAATAAGAGATGGTTACTCCTCATCAAGGGAGAGCTGCATATAAATAGGTCGACGGAGAAAGGTAAAAGCACCCCATCTTCAAGGTACGAGTGCTAATACATAGAACTTTTATCTTCTTACTTCCACATTCTATATACGAACTTGCATCGTTAGTTTAGGGTCGAACCTCAGTGGGTCGACCTCAGCTACACCAAGCTCCCTCTCTTCCTTAAGTTCATTACTAACTTAAGCATCGGAGGGGATTTGGGTCGGAAGCCAGATCCAACCCTCCTAACAACTCCCTGTGGTGCAGATCGACGATCGCCATCCAACGCCCAAGGTCGATATCGGGCTCTTCAACACCGAATGACCTAACTGACGGTCGTTCTTAGGTCGATCAACGGTCGTACGATCATCAGCCTCCAACTATCGACCCCGGTTCCCCCAACCGAGGGTCCCACTCCAAAGGCTGACTAGGCTCCAGCTCAGCTGTCATGCCCTATTTTGAACTATACGTGTATTCTACTGAACACACGTGGTATTTCTACTTACGATACATGGGAAGGCATGAAATAAACGTAGATATCAATGTATGTAACATAGTGCAAGGGGGGATTGGGCCGTAATACGTGGCTAAGGGAAGAGATTGCGAAATGTAAATGCGGGAGAGGTGCGAATGACGTCGTGTGTATTATACAACGCGTATGTATTGGGCGTGTGTATGTGATGAGTGTATACGTGCATAGGTGTGCATGGTTGTGTGTAGGAGAAGCCATGCTAGTGTGAAAAGGGGTTAGGGGTCAATGGTAACTCCGTAAATTTTTAGAACAATGAGGGGCAAAATGGTCATTTGGACCAAAGGTGCTGTGTGTACATACTAAAGTGGTGTGTGCATAAAGTAATGGCAAACTTGTAATTACCTATAAGATGTGGGTATTTTGGTCATTTCCACATGGAATATTCCCTTGGAATATTTCTTTCTGGAAGAGAAGAAAGGAATAAGAAAAGAGAAGAAAAGAAGAGAGGAATCAAGATCTCTCTCTCTCTCTCTCACATTTTCATTCTCTTTTCTCCTTTCTCCTCTCCCTCCCATGCTAGAGCCGGCCACTTCCTTGACATTTTCCCCTTCATCTTCAATTAAAACCCCCTAATTTCCATTCCCAAATTAGAAGGAATTCAAGCTTGCTTGAAGAGAGAAGAAGTTAGAAAAGAAAGAAAGAGAAAGAGAGAAGGAAAATCAAGTTTTGAGGTAGGAATCCTCTTGGATTTGGAATTCCATTGAAATGTTCTTTCTACCATGTTTTACCAATATGAAGTAGTGGTAATCAAATTAATGTGCCTTGATTCAATTTTCATGAATTTCCCCTTGAAATTTTTAGCAACATCATCTCTTTTGGAATTCTGAAATCCTGATGTCTGTTGTTGCTTTGATTCTGGTTACTGTAGCTCGAATTAGATTTCGAAAAAATTATATACGTGTAGATCTTGAAGTTATACCCCAAAATCATATAAATTTTGATATATGTTCAATTCAGAAATTAGGAGCAAAAAAATTCCATCTTTGCAACATGTCTGTTTGATCTTCAGTCTGGACACAATTTAGTAAAATTGGCCTCAATACCTGCACACCCAATGAAATTTTATGTTCTTAGTCATGTTGGAAAGATAATAAGTTTTTCTACAACTTCATCTCAGTTCATATTTTTCAAAATTCTGGCTAAAACATGTCCAAAAACAGCAATCTTCACAGACCCTGAAATCTGTCTGAAAAACAGACTGAACAGGTTTCACCAGACAATTCACCATAAATCACATACTTAATATTTTTATTTTATATGTGAATCCAAGACTAATATATCTATAACTTTCATTTAGGATATTTTGTCAAATTCTCAATAAAAACTGATGACATATGCCCATATATTGTCACTTTCTGCAAATTCCAGCAAGTCGAGCCATTTCTATAGGATGTTTAATTATGTATTGATGCCAATTGTGCTTTAATTCTCCATATTTGTTGTTATTATGGAAAGGAAAGTTGATTGATGTGTTATTCTATTATAGTTGCCAATGTGATTGTGAGGTGGTACATGATACATACCACGTGTTTGTGAAAATACCACATTGATATGAAAATTGAGAAATATGAGAAATGTGATTGCAAATACTTGTATCTTAAATCATGTTGTGAATTGTTAATGATGTGGTCATGAAAAGTATGGTTTCATATATTATGAATGATGAATTGAAATGGCTATGATGAAGGGCATGACACTTGGGTGCATGGCCCATTTGATATGTGATTTGATTACAATGGAGGGCATGTCACTTAGGTGCATGACCCATGTTGATATGAGTGTGGAATGTGAAACCATGCAACGTGTCCCCTTCAATGCTAAATGAGGTTTTAGAATGTCTCACTCCTCTCTAAGGAGGGTGAGTTAGCAAAACCCGGGTTTAGGGGGGATTTGAGTAAATTGTGGATATGAGGCCTGGACTGAGAAGTTGGGGGAAATGATATTGTGATATGTGATGCTTATTCCCACTCGCCTTTACCGGGAGTGGAGGAGACATACGTAGGTTGTGTTATTATGGGAGGCCTCACTCCTGCCAGGGACGGGGGACCTGAGAGGCCCGGCGTACAGTGCCCGTGTCCACTGCGCCGTGTGCTATATTCACCCCAAATTTGAGGGTGAGGTCCAGGACCTGGTATCACACAGTTTACCCAAGTTTCCACTTAATTCAATCAATTAATTCAATTATAAAAAGAGAATTATGCATGTTACTCCTTCTGCTGGCAGCACTTCCGTTTTCCCTTACTTGCTTCACTGGTGACACTGTGTTATACTTCTGACACTTGTGATTCCCCTTTTTAGATTGTGGTTGTATGAGTTTGTATCGTTATTCGTGTTAACCCTTTCCTTACAGCAGCTCGACATTGGACAACAGTTATGATTCCCTTACTTAGTTATTTACTTTTCATTATATTCCTTAGTTTACATGCCTTATTTCTCTTACCTTGCCTTGTGGATTAATAACTTTAGAAGGGTGTTCCAAATCCAAGTTGGTTCCTACTAGGGCACGCATTGACATGCTCCCCCCTATTTTTCAGGTAGCAGGGACAACATAGTTGGTGGTGACTTGGAGTTGGGTTTCAGGGGTAGCACTTGGTGTGAGATGTAGCTTGCGTTGTGACGTAGTTGTCTTGGGAGGTGGAGAGTGATGGTCTATATGTAGTGTTGTACCTGGACTATATATATTAATGGAAGTTGTTATAAATGATATTGTAACGGCCTGTAATTTTAGACCTGTTTTCGATCGTGCGTATCGGTATTTTACTTCAGTCATCCAGATAACTTTTCGTCCGTACGAGTTGACGCGAGCGCGTCTCTGTTTTGGTTTTACCGTGTCGTCATTAATTAACCATCAAGTTTAACTAAAATAGTTTAACTTAATTATCTTGCTAATCACAATTTGATAATCACTTTCATTATTTTACTAATTACTTTATTTTCTTCACCACTTCAATTATTTTACTAGTTACTTCTTGATACTTTAATAATTACATTCAAACCTACTTAATTACGTAATTACCTTAACCCTTTACCTAAACGACAAACACATGTTTGATTGAAATCAGTTTTCTCCCCCTAGTAGATTAGTCAAAGGTTAGTATTATTTTTCGATTAATCAGACAAACACGTCTCTCTACAAACATGTTTCCTCAAATTAGTCTAAATATCTCAATAACTTCCATTCTAATCTAATTAAGATTGCTTTGATAAATGGAAAAGGGTGTCCCCCTGCTCATCTTCTTAAGCCAATGTCTTCTCTCTACCAACCTGCTAAACCTTCTGCAAACCACTTCCCAAATATTCCACAAAGCAGAAACACTTCATCACCAAATCCAAATTCAGCCCTCGAACAAACAATCAACCAAAACCCAAAACAAACCACAAAATTCAGATCTGAGATCTGAAAACAAAAGAGATGATATAACTTCAGATTCATTCAAAAACACAAATTTGAAAACACGATTTCAGATTGAAACAAACTCTATTTCAAATCTTCCTCCCCTCTACCAACAAACAAATCCCCACCATCGTCGGAACTCCGATCACCAACCCACCTCCACGCGCGACCCGGGAGCAGCTGCCGCCTAGCTTGCGCGCCGACCTCCAGCGCCGGACCACCTGCTGTCGGACCACCGCGTGTGCCGCTGCCCAGAAACCGTCGGAGCCACCCAGAAGCAGCCGGAGATTGCCCAGAAACGTCGTCGGAAGCCACAGTGCGCCGCCCACTTGCGTCGCCGTCCGCCGGTCGTCCATCCTCCCCGTCGCCGTGCGTAGTTGAGACCCCTCCCCCTTTGTTTTGCGAGAGCTTCCCCATTGCGTTCCTTTGCATGTAGACTTTGAAAAAAAGACAAAAAATAAAAGAAGCAAAGAACAGAGATGAAAGAAGAGAGGAGACAGGGAGAGAGGGAATGACAGAGAGAAAGTGATAGCCTTAAAGAATGAAGAGAGAGAGAGAGAGAGAGAGAGAGAGAGAGAGAGAGAGAGAGAGAGAGAGAGAGAGAGAGAGAGAGAGAGAGAGAGAGAGAGAGAGAGAGAGAGAGAGAGAGAGAGAGAGAGAGAGAGAGAGAGAGAGAGAGAGAGAGAGGAGAGTATGTTAACATGATAACAAGGAAATTGTATTAATAATATTAGAATATGTGTAGGAGTAGGTAAGGCTATTGAATGACTTGTTACCATTGTAATTAGTTTAATAAAGTTAATTAGTAGGTTGTTAGTGTTAGTTAGTGTTAGTTTAAATGTAAATGATGATTTGTTAGAGGTTACTTAATTTTAGCATGTTATTAAATTGGTAAATAATTCTAGGTTAATAATATTAAATAAAATAAGGTGTATCATGTAAGTATAACACAATATAAACATCACCCTAGCCAAAGAACCCGATAAAATCAGACGAACCCGTTTTAAAGATTATTTTAATATTGTGTTTATCTCACGAAAAATCTAATTCAGTGATTTATTTAACCAAAACAAAGAACCAGACATACCAACACGTAGTACCCTGCAAGACGAACCCAACGACACCAAAAACGCTGAAACCAGGCAAGTGTACAAATTATATTGAATTTTTGAAGTTAGATACTCATTTGATCTTTTACATGTAAAGTTGTATAACTTAAAATCTACACGTGAAATGACGCATGAAATCACTATCATGACATTCTTGACTGAAAATATGATCCAACAGCATATAACTTGATATACCTTAGTTTAGAACAATAGCAAGAAAAGTTAGATGTCTGTGTCATAATCGTTAAACTCTCATGTTCACCCCTTTTGTTAAATTATTGTGAATGCTGTTTCAACACTCTTGTAACCTTGGAATAATTAACCAATATGTGACATCATGAAATCGTGCACCTCGAAGGCGAAATCATGACTTTTGTGATGTCATGTGAGTTGACAAATTCTTGAAATCGTGAATTCGTGCTTGTAATAAAAGGATACTCTCTTTGTGAATTCATGCTTGTAATTCGTGAACTAGGCTGGCTCGTGTTCCAGCACATTTTTGGGGTGGGGTTAGGGTTTAGCGGCTACTAGGCGTATGAAAGGGTACTGTCTTCAAGGGCACCACCCATGCAGTGGGTTAGCACCAATCACAGTAAGCCCCCGGGTGAAAAAGGAACTCACTCATCACGACCTAAAGGTGAAAACCCTATGCATGATAGAAAGCATTGCATCGTAATTGTAATAATCGTTGTCACTTGCTCGCACATTAGAATTGCCATGTTTATAGTATTTACTTTTAATTAATTATAACTGCCACATCAAACTGCTCACATTACTTTTGCCTAGAACTGCATGATAGGAGTATTTTACTTTATTCCATTTTATAATCAGCATGTTTAAACTTGTTGTTGTTATCTCGTAAAAATTTAATTAATTCTTCGTAAATTCAGTATAATTTTGTATATCTTGCCTTGGGTTCTAATCTCTTCTTACAGACCCTTGCTGACATACATTCATGTTTTTGGATGTATGTCAGATTCCGAGCTTGAGTACCAGGAGGTTCCTTACAAGACACCTGACTTGGACAGTCAGGAGTTTACCGTAGACGCCGAGTCTCTCCCTGCAGAGGACTAGTGGAATTTCCTGTTGCTGCCTATCTTAGTTTACTTTCAG
Organism: Scilla litardierei; assembly: GCA_030789695.1. NCBI lineage: Eukaryota > Viridiplantae > Streptophyta > Magnoliopsida > Asparagales > Asparagaceae > Scilla > Scilla litardierei. The sequence goes on from CM061133.1 coordinate 200,136,403, forward strand.
TTATTATTGAGTGTGCGTTTCTACTTGTTGTATTTTGGCCTAGTTGTGGCTTGTTGTTGTATTTTGTGTACGGACATTTATAATTCTAGATGTGGCTTGTAATGTATAAATAATTTTTATTGTTCTGAAAAGCATGCAAAGGACCTCCCCTACGTTTTTACCACAGACGCTTATTGAATTCGAGCTTCATCGCTCCAGTTCATGCGGACCTCAGTAACGCTCTCGCTCCCGTCGTATTTTAGGAAGCAGGGTGTTACAGGTTTTAGTGATGGCCCATGCAGGTCCTGCAACTGCAAAATTCAGAACAATGAGAATATTTTTCATTAGCTAAACATTTAGAGGAACCATATACACGAGATTAACTCGAGCTTTCCTTATATCAGAATGGCTGGGAGGTGAAACACCCGAAATGGTCCCGGAGCTGCTGGAGGCGGAGAGGACGACATCCGCCAGATGCTTGAAGTTATGACGAAAATGCTGGAGGTTCAGCACCATCTGATCCAGCAGGGATGTCAGGCTGCACCAGCTGCTACACCACCCCGCTATGAGCCTGGAGCCAAGCAGTTTCAAGAGATGCATCCCACGAACTTCTCTGGGTGAGAGGGCCCACTAGTGACCGAGGAATGGCTTTGCAACACTGCAGATAACTTGGGTCTTGTCCGAGTCAATCCGAATGATTGGGTGGAACTCGCCAAGAAACATCTGACAGATAATGCCCGTCACTGGTGGGATGCTAAAGAGGCTAGGCTGATCAAGCCAATTCCCTGCGCTACTTTCCATCAGACATTTGACGCCCAGTACTTTTCGAAGGCTGCAAAGAGAGAGATGCAGCAGCGCTTCATCAACCTGGAGCAGGGCACCAGGACAGTCGACGAGTATGAGGCTGAATTTACCATGCTGAGTAGATTCGCCCCTACACTGGTAGCAGACGAGGAGGACTGTGCACACTGCTTTCTACAGGGCTTGGACCTAGACATACAGAGTGTGTTGTTCGGGAGCACCTTTACCACTCATGAGCAAGTCCTGGTAGTTCCAAAGAAGCACGAGTAGATAGCTTATCAGAAGAAGACACGCCTGGCAGGCAAGCGCCCGATGGAGCTGCTAAGAAATGCACCTAGGCCCGGTTTTCGTCCAGTTTAGACCACACAGTTCAAGATGCCAACTGCACCTATTCTCAACCGAGCAGAGCTGATTTGCCATTTTTGCGAAAAGCTTGGTCATTTGAAGAAAGACTGTAGGAGGATGCTGAATCAGTGTTTGATCTGTGGATTACCTGCTCATGCTGCAAAAGACTACCCCGGTAGTTCCCAACCCGCACCTGCTGGAGCACCTGGACCCGCTCAGCAGACCGTACCGGCACCTGGACAGAGAGGACCATCTCTGCTTCCACATGGTCGGGCCTTTCAGCAGGTCAACCCGCCTAAGCGCCGAGCATTCAATATGACAGCCGTTGAGTCTGAAGCTGAGGACGACATGATTGCAGGTAACCTCTAGACTATTCTTCCTTATTTATGCATTTATGTTTGATTAGTTAGATCCATGTTTGATCTAGTTGCATGTTACCCTTAGGTGTCATCTTAGTTTCATCTCACCCGGCCTTGACCATGTTCGATTCTGGAGCTTCCATGTGCATTCTATCTCAGAAGTTCATAGTCGAACACTCGATACACACCTATACACTTCCCAAGTGTTGGAATATTACAAATGGGAATGGTGTAGTGAAGGTTGCACTGGGATGTAGACCATGCCCGTTGGTGGTTAGTGGACACAAACTATATGCTGATTTCATCGTCCACGACCTGCCCAATTTCGATGATATTCTCAGCATTGACTGGTTATGAGCTTTTTTATGCCACGATCGACTGTCACAGAAAGAAAGTGGTATTCGAAATTCCTGACCACCCAGTGTTCGAGTTTGTCAGCGGAGGACGTTCGCTTAGAACTGTCAAGTTTCGGGCCCAGACGTACCGATTGACCGGTGCATCTACGATACCTGAGCCAGAGAAGCCTACAGTAGTGAGAGATTTCGAAGATGTCTTCCCTGAAGACATTTCAGGATTGTCGCCCGATCGAGCATTGGAGTTTGACATCGATCTATCCCAGGAGCTCAACCAATTTCGAAGGCACCGTACCGTATGGCTCCTGCAGAGTTGGAAAAGCTGAGGAAGCAGTTGGATAAGCTACTGCAGAATGGTTTCATTCATCCCAGCGTATCTCCCTGGGGTGTACCCGTCTTGCTGGTGAAGAAGAAAGATGGCTCGAGAAGGATGTGCATTGATTATCGGGAGTTGAATCAGATCACATTGAAGAACAAGTATCCGTTGCCCCGTATTGATGATATCTTCAATCAGCTTGGTGGATCGAGGCTATTTTCAAAGTTGGATCTCCGGAGCGGATACCATCAAGTCAGAGTCAAGAAGGAAGATGTGCTCAAGACCGCTTTTTGGACTAAGTATGGGCATTATGAGTTCGTTGTCATGCCGTACGGTGTGACCAATGCTCCTGCTGTGTTCATAAATCTCATGAACCTTATCTTTTATGACTTCCTTGACAAGTTCGTGGTGATCTTCATAGATGAAATCCTGGTGTACTCGAAGAGCGTAGAGGAGCATGCAGAGCATTTGAAGATGGTGTTAGAGATGCTCCGTCACCATAGACTGTATGCCAAGTACAGCAAATGCGAATTCTGGCTGGATAGAATTGCATTTCTTGGGCAAGTAGTATCGGGAGCTGGTATCTCAGTGGATCCGGAGAAGGTCAGAGCAGTCAATGAATGGCCTACACCTTGATCGGCATCAAACATAAGGAGTTTCCTTGGATTGGCTGGATACTATCGCAGATTTATCAAGGATTTCTCAAGGATAGCTAAGCCGATGACGAGATTGACGAGGACGGATGTTAAGTTCAGTTGGTCAGACTCTTGTGAGCAAGCCTTTTCTACTTTGAAGGAGAGACTGACTACTGCACCAGTCTTAGTTATTCCGGACAGAAGCGGAGGCTTCGAGATTTTCTGCGACGCACTGGACAAGGGATTTGGATGCATTTTGCACCAGCACAATCATGTGGTCGCATATGCATCGTAACAGTTCAAGGTCCATGAGAAGAATTATCCGACCCACGATTTGGAGCTAGCCGCTGTTGTCTTTGCATTGAAGATCTGGCGACATTTCTTACTGAGTGAGAAGGTGAAAATTTTCACTGATCACAAAAGTTTGAAATATGTATTCACCCAGAAGGAGCTTAATATGAGACATCACAGATGGTTGGAATTAATGGCAGACTATGACATCGATCTCCAGTATCATCCATGGAAGGTGAATGTCGTACCGGATGGCTTGAGTCGACTGCCCGAAGTGATGATTCTCACAGCTAAGTAGAGATTGCAGTAGGATTTGCGAAGGATGGATATTAAAGCTATCTTACCAAGAGCCACATCGTCGTTGATGAACATGCATATTCAATCGACGAGTGTGGACCGAATCAAGACTGCTCAAGATGGAGATGCTAAGTTGAAGAAGATCAGGGAGCAGGTTGAAGCAGGACTTCGGACAGATTTTTTGATTCACGAGGATGGATCTTTGAGATATGGTAGTAGGATCTACGTGCCTGCAGGAGATATCAGAGAAGAATTGATGAATGAGGCTCACAATTCGCCTTATTCTATTCATCCTGGAGGTACTAAGATGTACAAGGATCTTCGTCAGAATTTCTAGTGGCATGGGATGAATAGAAGTGTGGCACGGAGCGTTGCCAAGTGTCTTGTATATCAGCAAGTGAAGGGCCGAACATTATCGCACTGCTAGACTACTACAACCTCTGCCTATTCTGGAGTGGAAGTGGCAGCACATCACGATGAACTTCGTGACTGGCTTACCTCGGAGCACCAAGCAGAACGATGCAATCTGGGTCATCGTTGATCGGTTGACCAAGTCTGCGCACTTTATACCTTTCCAAGTTGGGTAATCCACGGACATATTAGCAAGAAAGTATATGGATGAGATCATACGCTTGCATGGAGTCCCTGTGAGCATTGTATCAGATCGTGATACGAGATTCACGTCTCAGTTCTGGAAAAGTCTACAGACAAATCTGGGTACCAGTCTGAAATTCAGTACTGCGTATCACCCACAAACAGATGGCCAGTCAGAGCGTACCATTTAGATCTTGGAGGATATGTTGAGAGCCTGCATGTTGGATCTCAAGGGTTCATGGGAGGATCATCTGCACCTGGTGGAGTTCTCCTATAACAACAGCTATCAGGTAATCATTGGCATGGCGCCATTTGCTGCTCTCTACGGGAGGAAATGTCGATCGCCACTGAGTTGGGATGACGTAGGTGATAGAGGGCTCTTGGGGCCAGAGATGATAGTGGAAGCAGTTGATGTTGTGCGAGATATCAGAGACAAGCTTCGGATCGCCCAGGACTGTTATAAGCATTGGGCAGATGCTAAACGGCGTCCTTTGGAGTTTCAGCCGGGAGATCATGTGTTTCCGAAGATCTCCCCGAATCGAGGAGTGATCCGATTTGGGAAGAGAGGCAAGCTTAGTCCGAGATATATTAGACCCTTCGATGTGCTAGAGCGAGTTAGAGAAGTAGCATATCACTTAGCATTGCCACTTGGAGGGAATTCATGACGTCTTTCATGTGTCCCAGCTCCGTCGTTATATCAGCGACCCTTCTCATGTTGTGGACTACTATGAGATTACAGTTCGACCAGATCTGACGTACGAACAGCAACCAGTGGAGATCCTAGATTGACGTCAGAAAGTCTTCAGGAACAGGACTGTCGATCTAGTCAGAGTGATGTGGCGGCACAACTCGCCAGGAGAGTCTACCTGGGAGTGGGAAGACGAGATGCGAGAGCGTTACCCATTGTTTCCTGCTCATTAGTTGATAAGAGTTCCGAGGACGGAATTTTTCTTAAGGTGGGTAGAATGTAACGGCCTGTATTTTTAGACGTGTTTTCGATCGTGCGTACCAGTATTTTACTTCAGTCATTCAGATAACTTTTCGTCTGTACGAGTCGACGCGAGCGCGTCTTTGTTTTCATTTTACCGTGTCGTCATTAATTAACCATCAAGTTTAACTAAAATAATTTAACTTAATTATCTTGCTAATCACAACTTGCTAATCACTTTCATTATTTTACTAATTACTTTATTTTTTTCACTACTTTAATTATTTTACTAGTTACTTCTTGATACTTTAATAATTACATTTAAATCTACTTAATTACGTAATTACCTTAACCCCTTACCTAAACGACGACACACACGTTTGATTGAAATCAGTTTCCTCCCCCTAATAGATTAGTCAAAGGTTAGTATTATTTTCCGATTAATCAAACAAACACGTTTCTCTACAAACACGTTTCCTTAAATTAGTCTAAAGATCTCAATAACTTCCATCCTAATCTAATTAAGACTGATTTGACAAATGGAAAAGGATGTCCCCTGCTCATCTTCTTAAGCCAACGTCTTCTCTCTACCAACCTGCTAAACCATCTGCATACCACTTCCCAAATATTCCACAAACCAGAAACACTTCATCACCAAATCCAAATTCAGCCCTCGAACAAATAATCAACCAAAACCCAAATCAACTCACAAAATTCAGATCTGAGATCTGAAAACAAAAGAGAGGACACAACTTTAGATTCATTCAAAAACACAAATCTGAAAACACGATTTCAGATTGAAACAAACTCCATTTCAAATCTTCCTCTCCTCTACCAACAAACAAACACCCACCATCGTCGGAGCTCCGATCACCAACCCACCTCCACGTGCGCGCCTCGGGAGCAGCTGCCGCCCAGCTTGCACGCCGACCTCCAGCGCCGGATCACTTGCCGTCGGACCACCGCGCGCACCGCCGCCTAAAAGCCACCGGAGCCGCCCAGAAGCTGTCGAAGATCGCCCAGAAACACTGCCGGAAGCCCCCGTGCGTCGCCCACTTGCGTCGCCGTCCACCGGCCGTCCATCCTCCCCGTCGCTGTGCATAGGTGAGACCCCTCCCCATTTGTTTTGTGAGAGCTTCCCCCTTGCGTTCCTTTGCCTGCAGACTTTGAAACAAAGACAAAAAATAAGAAAAGAAGCAAAGAACAGAGATGAAAGAAGAGATGAGACAAGGAGAGAGGGAGTGACAGAAAGAAAGTGATAGCCTTAAAGAATGAAGAGAGAGAGAGAGAGAGAGAGAGAGAGAGAGAGAGAGAGAGAGAGTAAAGAAATGGTATGTTAACATGATAACAAGGAAATTGTATTAATAATATTAGAATAGGTGTAGGAGTAGGTAAGGCTATTGAATGACATGTTACCATTGTAATTAGTTTAATAAAGTTAATTAGTTGTTAGTGTTAGTTAGTGTTAGTTTAAATGTAAATGATGATTTGTCAGAGGTTACTTAATTTCAGCATGTTATTAAATGGGTAAATAATTCTAGGTTAATAATATTAAATAAAATAAGGTGTATCATGTTAGTATAACACAATATAAACATCACCCTAGCCAGAGAACCCGATAAAATCAGACGAACCCGTTTTAAAGATTATTTTAATATTGTGTTTATCTCACGAAAAATCTAATTCAGTGATTTATTTAACCAAAACAAAGAACCAGACATACCAACATTTAGTACCCATCAAGACGAACCTAACGACACTAAAAACGCTAAAATCAGGCAAGTGTACAAATTATATTGAATTTTTGAAGTTAGATACTCATTTGGTCTTTTGCATGTAAAGTTGTATAACTTAAAATCTACACGTGAAATGACGCATGAAATCACTATCATGACATTCTTGACTAAAAATATGATCCAACAGCATATAACTTGATATACCTTAGTTTAGAACAATAGCAAGAAAAGTTAGCTGTCTGTGTCATAATCGTTAAACTCTCATGTTCACCCCTTTTGTTAAATTATTGTGAATGCTGTTTCGACACTCTTGTAACCTTGGAATAATTAACCAATATGTGACATCGTGAAATCGTGCACCTCGAAGGCGAAATCATGACTTTTGTGATGTCATATGGGTTGACAAATTCTTGAAATCGTGAATTCGTGCTTGTAATTAAAGGATACTCTCTTTGTGAATTTATGCTTGTAATTCGTGAACTAGGCTGGCTCGTGTTCCAGCACATTTTTGGGGTGGGGTTAGGGTTTAGAGGTCACTAGGCGTATGAAAGGGTACTGTCTTCAAGGGCACCACCCATGCAGTGGGTTAGCACCAATCACAGTAAGCCCCTGTGTGAAAAAGGAACTCACTCATCACGACCTAAAGGCGAGAACACTATGCATGATAGAAAGCATTGCATCGTAATTGTAATAATCGTTGTCACTTCAAAAACTTGCCTCATCTCAAATGATGTGAGAACTACTCCCAAGCGCAGGAGAACGTGCAAGTAATATCCTGGTGAGTCCAGGTATCGAATCCGCGGGACAATTGACCTGCAAAACTACGATCGTCAATCTGAAAAGAGTAATAATACGATGTTAACCAACCACCTATCGAACACAAAGATATAGGATCAAGAGTATGGAATAAGAAATGAAAATCCTACGATATTTACGGTGACTTCTGTAGTGATACAAGTATGGGGAGTATGTGTTGGGTTTGATTTCGTTAGGGTGTGTGCAATCAATGATTATCAATACCTTTTCTATAACTCAACGCTTCGTCCGTTCAGGGCACGAGAACATCGGAAAGTATGGCGATCAAGCATATAAAAGCGTGCCAAAGAATTAATCACGTGCAAATAGGGCGAAAAGGTATAGAAGTCAATGAATGCGACACCCTAACTACGTCAACACCAACACATATGAAGTGGATGTGCTACGGTTGTGAGTTCATTAGGAGTTAATAATCGCTGAAATATCATGTCTTTCATATAACTCAACGCTTCACCCGGTCAAGGCGTGAAGGCGTCGGAAGATGAATCGATACAAACTAGTCAAAATAGCCGTATACGTATCACTAGCAACATTGATTTCATTAAACGATAAACGCAACAATAAGTTCAGATTAGTGAACATGAGTTGGCTAGCCTTGTCAGGGCCTAGCCATATGGGATGTAAACAATATCGACAATAAGCAAATACCCAACAAATACGTTGTAGAAATCAATGTTACGAGCAATTTTGACATGATAATAGGGTTAAAGACATGAAATTTAGCAAATAAATACTCCTAACTACATCACAACCATATCAAAAGGAGATTAGCCATGCATGGTGTAAAGAAAATCAGATTTCATAGCCAAATACATGGTTTTAATAGCCAAAATACAATGAAATACACCAAATACGGGGTATAAGTTCAAGAATTTATCACCAAATCTCCACTTTAGAACCCAAAACTCCCTGGAAAGTAGAAGAATAGCCTCTGGGATTTTGCAGAATTTTCTCCTGGAGAAATACGTACAGTAGCCGCTTCAAAAGTCCCAAAATACGCCAGAATACCCCCAAAACCCTAGAAATACGCTTATATAATAGCATTGCGGGTTTGGGGGCTTAACGGTTTCCAAAACCCGCTTCAAATCGCTGAAACCCGAACCCAATCAGCCGGTGCAATCTTGAACCGTTGGATGATGTCGGGATTAAATCATAGAACGCCACGTGGCCAGCTAGCGGATCCGCGCCCGCTTTCGTTTCAGCCCGAATCACGACTCGTCTTCCATCCTACCCGTTCGTTCAAGCGGGAGGTGGCCAGGATTACGCCACGTGGCTCCATGATCGATGAATACGACTCGGATGCGAGGTTCGTGAGAGTCGTTGGATGATGAATGGACCGATGTGATGGAACCACGTCGCCATGCATAGGATTCGAATTTAAGTTTGATGCGAACCGTTCGATCTCCAATCGATGGTCCACGAGATGCCACGTCGCCATGACCGAAGCATCCGCTGCTTCGTTTTTTGTACGTTTCTGGCTGTTCGATCTTGATCTGACGGCTAGGAAACGGCCACGTTGACCATATATATCAGTCCGCATATACGCCATTGAGATCACTGGCGGCCGTTGGATCTTTATCCAACGGTCGGGATAATTCCAAGATGGCTTCAGAGATCTACCGTCGGATTGAGCGGGAACAGCTGTGATTGCGCCACGTGTCCGTATTCCGCCGTATTTGCGTATTTTCGTGCGTATTTCTCCCTTTAAATAGTATTCTGCATTCAAAAATACACAGTAATTAGCACAGATCTCAGAAAAATACAAATAAATAGTCGTTGGAATCGTGAGATCGAGACGATGCTAGGAAAAAATATAAAAAGTGCAGAAATACTCCATTAGTTACTGTTTTGTGCTCAAACAAGGTGAATTCTCTAATAAATGATGATATTAAAAATACAAATGTATTAGAGAACAATTAAGCATCATATGGGCACAAAATAGGACTAATTAGAGGGTTAAATACGCAATATTCACTCCGAATCACACCCCCAACTAGCGTTTTGTTAGTCCCTAGCAAAAAAGAGCGATAAATACGGATGATCAATAAAAAATAATTCTATCAATCTCTTATGGCGTGGCTCAATAATACACTTTCCAGCATGATCTTCACCATCAATATACACATCCATGAACAAAATCAATCACATGATATTTTCTCTAATTTAGTATGAATGAATAACATACAAGAATCGTTTTGCGCAAGCGAAAGTATAACGCGTCGTTTTTCTCTAGTTTTCTTGTTTCCAAGGAATTGGCCTATCAAAATAATCATTCAAGACATGGGTATTGAAGTTGCTTAGTATTTTCACCACTTCTTTTCTTTTATTCGTTCCGTGTAACGCGCATCAAGCAACATTCGCAGAAAAATGTATAACTTGGATCGCTCCATCAAATGAGTGAGTTTCCTGTCAATGGCTCCTAAATCAGACGATAATAGGGCATTAGGCCAAAACGGACCCCTCGGACTGTACTAATCGAGCCAACCAAGTTATTTATTAGTGATATACTTATTCATTCATTTTTCTTCATTTTTCTTTCATTGTTCCGCTTTTTTTCTTTTCATTAGCAACTCAATACCCATTATTTTTTTGAACAAAGCATTAATAACCAAGGCCACATTCCTCTTCAACTTGAAGACTTTTCAAAAAAATCGTGTATACTCAAGCTTTTTCACCACATTAGCATGCATTAAATAAATTCAAACTATTTCGAGATATTAATCATGGCAATTGAAAAATTTTCATGAATAGCATATTAACGGTAATTCATGAAGGAAAAAAATTAATTCATGCCATCAACGATTTTTAGAACTCAATTAATGCATAATCATCTGCATTTGAGGTATACGAAGGAGTTTAAAATGGTGAGATTGGTGGTTCATTCTTTCCTTATGCCATGCTTTTTTGAAAAAAAATCCTAAGGTCTCATATACACCCCCCAACTAAAGATGGACATTGTCCTCAATGTCGAAAGGGGTACGAGTTTATTCAAGCAAGCATCCTAGAAAGCAAATAAAATTCTACGCTACTGGAAAGAACACACTGTGTTCAAATGGTGGATCCTGAATCTTTAATGGTGGAGGAAGTTGTTCAATTTGTTCCTTGCGCTCCTCGGCGAGTATACTTCCTCCAAAGGCTAAATTGGACGCCAGCAACGTAACTCCCAGCATCTCTATAATCTGGTCACCTGTATCCTGCAAGAGATGAGTCACGTCAATCCAATTTATTTTAAATTTCTTCGCCATAAACACATTCCAAATATAGTCATCAAAATAGGTGAAGTAAAATAAAGCATGGTGATGACAACTCCCTGAAAAATGTGCACTACGCTCGGTATGATGCTCAGTCAATGTGGAGAGGGGTAAATGGTTTTGGGAGAAAACTGGGGAAGGGAATGGTTCGGGCTCCATAGCGATATTCTTTAAACCAATGTCCCTAGTTGTCTCCTCCTCCTGTTCATCCAAAATTGCTCGCTCATCCTCTACTTTGCACACACTTCCTGCCATGTCAATGCTTTCATTCGTGACTTCATCGTGACATGGCTCGCTCGATATACCTGCAATAGAAGATGAATTCAAATTAGTTTCTGGAAATCGAATTTCAAAAGATTTATTTTCTTCTAAGCAAGTGGCAATCAGCTTAAGATTTTCTATAGATTGCTGAATCTGCCGACTTCGAGCGAGGAATTTCTCTCGGAATTGATGGGATGTGGCCTCCTGTGTCTGAATAAGCAGTTGAACTTCCTCTTTCAAGTGTTGCAAAGGTACGTCTACGCTTTGCTCTCCTTGATCAAGGCTTGAAGGCTCCGTTGAATCGCACTCTGAAGTCTCTTGCATGATTTCTTCGTTCTCTTGTAAAGACTCCATATAATTCCACGCCTCTGTCAGCGTCATGACTCCCAAGAATTCCTGCAGCTGTGGTCGTAGTCCACCTAGGAAGGACTCCATAAGTTCTTTCTTCGTAAACCCATGCTGCGGATAGCTCGATATTATGTCTGTGAACATCCTCCAGGCCTGAAAGAAAGTTTCACAATCATTCTGATTAAAACCAACGATCTTGAGCTTCTCCATCCTATGTTTGTGTGCCTTATAATATTCTGCATCATACAAATTTTTCGTGCAATAGAATTTCATGTATTCCAAATATTCCATTTTTAAAAAGAAAACAAAAAAATAAAATAAAAAAATCCTAGACTATAAGATGGAAGGATCTCACCGAATGTTCCTCCAAACGAACTGAAATCGTAGCTTGCAAGTGCTGTTATCCCCGGCAACGGCGCCAAAAACTTGCCTCATCTCAAATGATGTGAGAACTACTCCCAAGCGCAGGAGAACGTGCAAGTAATATCCTGGTGAGTCCAGGTATCGAATCCGCGGGACAACTGACCTGCAAAACTACGATCGTCAATCTGAAAAGAGTAATAATACGATGTTAACCAACCACCTATCGAACACAAAGATATAGGATCAAGAGTATGGAATAAGAAATGAAAATCCTACGATATTTACGGTGACTTCGGTAGGGATACAAGTATGGGGAGTATGTGTTGGGTTTGATTTCGTTAGGGTGTGTGCAATCAATGATTATCAATACCTTTTTTATAACTCAACGTTTCGTCCGATCAGGGCACGAGAACGTCGAAAAGTATGGCGATCAAGCATATAAAAGCGTGCCAAAGAATTAATCACGTGCAAATAGGGCGAAAAGGTATAGAAGTCAATGAATGCGACACCCTAACTACGTCAACACCAACACATATGAAGTGGATGTGCTACGGTTGTGAGTTCATTAGGAGTTAATAATCGCTGAAATATCATGTCTTTCATATAACTCAACGCTTCACCCGGTCAAGGCGTAAAGGCGTCGGAAGATGAATCGATACAAACTAGTCAAAATAGCCGTATACGTATCACTAGTAACATTGATTTCATTAAACGATAAACGCAACAATAAGTTCAGATTAGTGAACATGAGTTGGCTAGCCTTGTCAGGGCCTAGCCATATGGGATGTAAACAATATCGACAATAAGCAAATACCCAACAAATACGTTGTAGAAATCAATGTTACGAGCAATTTTGACATGATAATAGGGCTAAAGACATGAAATTTAGCAAATAAATACTCCTAACTACATCACAACCATAACACAAGGAGATTAGCTACGCATGGTGTAAAGAAAATCAGATTTCATAGCCAAATACATGGTTTTAATAGCCAAAATACAATGAAATACACCAAATACGGGGTATAAGTTCAAGAATTTATCACCAAATCTCCACTTTAGAACCCAAAACTCCCTGGAAAGTAGAAGAATAGCCTCTGGGATTTTGCAGAATTTTCTCCTGGAGAAATACGTACAGTAGCCGCTCCAAAAGTCCCAAAATACGCCAGAATACCCCCAAAACCCTAGAAATACGCTTATATAATAGCATTGTTTCCAAAACCCGCTTCAAATCGCTGAAACCCGAACCCAATCAGCCGGTGCAATCTTGAACCGTTGGATGATGTCGGGATTAAATCATAGAACGCCACGTGGCCAGCTAGCGGATCCGCGCCCGCTTTCGTTTCAGCCCGAATCACGACTCGTCTTCCATCCTACCCGTTCGTTCAAGAGGGAGGTGGCCAGGATTACGCCACGTGGCTCCATGATCACCGAATACGACTCGGATGCGGGGTTCGTGAGAGTCGTTGGATGATGAATGGACCGATGTGATGGAACCACGTCGCCATGCATAGGATTCGAATTTGAGTTTGATGCGAACCGTTCGATCTCCAATCGACGGTCCACGAGATGCCACGTCGCCATGACCGGAGCCTCCGCTGCTTCGTTTTTTGTACGTTTCTGGCTGTTCGATCTTGATCTGACGGCTAGGAAACGGCCACGTTGACCATATATATATCAGTCCGCATATACGCCATTGAGATCACTGGCGGCCATTCGATCTTTATCCAACGGTAGGGATAATTCCAAGATGGCTTCAGAGATCTACCGTCGGATTGAGCGGGAACGGATGTGATTGCGCCACGTGTCCGTATTCCACCGTATTTGCGTATTTTCGTGCGTATTTCTCCCTTTAAATAGTATTCTGCATTCAAAAATACACAGTAATTAGCACAGATCTCAGAAAAATACAAATAAATAGTCGTTAGAATCGTGAGATCGAGACGATGCTAGGAAAAATATAAAAAGTGCATAAATACTCTATTAGTTACTGTTTTGTGCTCAAACAAGGTGAATTCTCTAATAAATGATGATATTAAAAATACGAATGTATTAGAGAACAATTAAGCATCATATGGGCACAAAATAGGACTAATTAGAGGGTTAAATACGCAATATTCACTCCGAATCACTCGCACATTAGAATTGCCATGTTTATAGTATTTACTTTTAATTCATTATAACTGCCACATCAAACTGCTCACGTTACTTTTGCCTAGAACTGCATGATATGAGTATTTTACTTCATTCCATTTTATAATAAGCATATTTAAACTTGTTGTCGTTATCTCGTAAAAATTTAATTAATGCTTCTTAAATTCCGTATAATTTTGTATATCTTGCCTTGGGTTCTAACATCTTCTTACAGACCCTTTCTAACATACATTCATGTTTTTGGATGTATGTCAGATTTCGAGCTTGAGTACCAAGAGGTTACTTACGAGACACCTGAATTGCAGAGTCAGGAGTTTGCCGTAGACGCCGAGTCTCTCCCTGCGGAGGACTAGTGGGCTTTCCCGTTGCTGCATATCTTAGTTTAGTTTCAGTTATTATTGATTGTACATTTCTACTTGTTGTATTTTGGTTCAGCTGTGGCTTGTTGTTGTATTTCGTGTACGGACATTTATAATTCTGGATGTGGCTTGTAATGTATGAATAATTTTTATTGTTTTGAAAAGCATGCAAAGGACCTCCCCTGCGTTTTTACCACAGACGCTTATTGAACTCGAGCTTCATCGCTCCAGTTCATGCAGACCTCAGTAACGCTCTCGCTCCCTTCATATTTTGGGAAGCGGGTCGTTACAAATATGTTGTTGTTGATCTATGTTATTGATGATGTTGTTTTGATATTACTGTGGAGTTTCACTTATATTATCCCAGCATGTGCGCAGTGGCCTGTATATTCTATTTCTTCTTTCTATCTCTTTTCCTCTCACCACCCTCACTCTTCAAGATACTTAGAAAAAAAATTTTAAATGCCGGGTATCCTGGGAAACGGGGCGTGACATCAGCGCTTCGAGTTTTCGTCAACTTGACAACTGTACCAGTCAATTTTGGCCTTAACAGCATATGCGTAGTGTATTATCCCAGCATGTGCGCAGTGGCCTGTATATTCTATTTCTTCTTTCTATCTCTTTTCCTCTCACCACCTTCACTCTTCAGGATACTTGGAAAAAAAATTTTAAATTCCGGGTATCCTGGGAAACGGGGCGTGACATCAGCGCTTCAAGTTTTCGTCAACTTGACAACTGTACCATTCAATTTTGGCCTTAACAGTTTGGCGTCGTCTGTGAAAAACCACAAGTCGACATCCCCCTCGACAAACCACTCGAGTATATCGACTCACCCAACCACATCCTTCAAGTTTGCGGCAGGTTCCCCTAGTGTCGGGATCACCAACATGATAACAGGAGGTCTCCCGTACCCGAAACTATCAACCTCTCTCCAAAGTTCCTACTCTAGGAGATTGATGACAGTTTACGTGGGGCAAAAACCGTCCCAGATACTCAATACCTCCTATCTCCTTCTCAGACGAAGATCTGGAAGGGATGGAGATACCGTGGTTATCACGGCCTTGATCAGGGAGATTCCAGTGAAAAGGTTATTCGTTGACACCGGAAGCTCGTACGACATACTCTTCTCCACTACGCTGGAGAGGATGAAAATATCGTCCGAAGAGTCTACGCCCGACACTAGACCCTTGGTAGGGTTCACCGGGTACTCTGCCCCGTGCCTTACCGGTGACCCTTTATACGTACCCTCAACAAATCATTCGCCTAACCAACTTTGTGATGATAAAGATCAACTCGATGTACTACGGGGTCATTGGAAGACCGCTGCTGAGTGCCATGAAGTGGTGGTCATGACCTTCCGCCAGATGATCAAATTCCAGACCCCTGAGGGGGTCGAAAAAGGCAAAAGGTAACCTGCAGTGTACAAGTCGACAGTTTGTCCACACAAGCTGGAAGCGGGGCCAGAATAATCATCCAAACCTCTAGGGGCGACATATTCGAATACGCCCTCCACTTCGACCTCTGAACCACCAACGACGTAGCGGAATATGAGTCGACCATCAACAAACTCCGACTGACTCGAGCCCTGGGGGCAAGAGTAGTCTAACTATCCAGCGACTGTAGCCTCATCGTCATCAACTGAACGGGGCCTTCGAGACCCGCGATGACTCAATGCAGGGTTATGTGCAATTGGCTACAGTAGAGCTCGCCACATTCACGCGCACGAAAATCCACCACGTGCCGGGTCGAAGAATCATCAAGCAGACACCCTGTCAAAGCTTGTTTCGTCTACGACCCAAAACACCGGAAAAAATCCGACCAAGTGGTTCATTGTACATGACGCGGAAGAAAGTCCGTAGCCTTGAGGGCCATAGAACAAGGGTATCTTTTTGGCCAACGAGGTTCAAAGATGACATCGAACAAGATCAAAGTTCCCTCTGCCAAATGGATGCTGGATTCCTTGAACCATTCAAACCAACGAGTGGTCAATAGATCTGATAGTGGCGACCGTCTGTTTTTCCAAGTGGGATGAAATGGAGCCCTTGTCCAAAATCACCTGAGGGGGGGCTTGAAGCTTCGTCTGGGAGTCTGTTGCCTGACGTTCCGGTGTCCCACAATCCACATTAACAGGCAACGTGACACAACTCGATAGCACCAGCTTCAGAGACTTCTGCGCAGAGCTGAAGATCAAGCTGGTCTTTGCCTCCATCGCTCGTCCACAGTCGAACGGCCTGGTAGAGTATGACAACCAAATAATCTTTGGGTCCCCGTGGAAAAGAATAGTCGGGGTCAAAGAAACTTGGCCGGATGAGGTCCTCGGTATGTTATGATCGTACAGAACGATCCTTGAAACCTCGACAAGAGAAATGCCCTTCATGCCGGCCTACAGATGTAAGCCCGTCGTCCCCATCAAGGCCAATGAGCGACCACCCCATCTCCAATGCTACGACTAAGAAAGAAACTCGAGGGGCCTACAATGAGATCCACAAACGGGTGTTGGAGACCCTCTTTGAACAGAAGGGGCACATGACACGCTACTCGAAAGTTCACGAACACAATTTCCTTATAGGGAATTTGGTGCTGCGCAAGTCCTCTTTACTCCTGAGATCCTTGAGCTGGGAAAGCTCTCTTCGAGATGGGAGAAGCCCTATGACTCATCTCAAAATGTGTGAGCGCTACTCCCAAGTGCAGGAGATCGAACAAGTAATAATCCTGGTGAGTCCAGGTATCGTATCCACGGGACAACTGACCTGCAAAACCACGAACTTCAGTTTGTAAAGAGTAATAATACGATAATAACCAACCACCTATTAAGTATAAAGATTTGATATCAAGAGTTTAAAATAATAAAAGAAATCCTACGATAACTACGGGTAAGGCAATATTGGGGTATCAATATAAAGAGTATGTGTTGATTGTGATTTCGTTAGGATCTATGTAATCAATGATTATCAATACCTTTTTTATAACTCAACATTTCGTCCAGTTAGGGCACGAGAACGTAGGAAAATATAACGATAAATGAACATCGAAAAGTGCCTTAAGTATCGCATAACATACTAGTTTCATGAGGAAAATAAGCTTATGTGCCCGCAAGGGTCACGGCGATGTCCGTAAGGATCACGCCACGAATAAGTCCGCAAAGATCGTATTCGATCTAAGTACACCAACAACAAATATACTTGAATAATACATGTGGAAACTAGCAAAATAAATTAGGGCGAAAAGATATTAAAATCAAAGATTTCAGAGATTTAACTACATCACAACCAGCACATGAGGGTATTAGCCACGCATGGTGGGTTGAGAATCAATGTTCACAGTCAAATACATCATCAATACTCAAAATACGAGCTAAATACGCAAAATATAAGGGTAAAGTTTAGAATTTTATCACCAAATCTCCACAATTGAACCCCAAACTCCTTCAGATGATAGAACTAGCATCTGTCTCCAGGGCCTCCAAATTTCATGGTGAAATACGGCTCCTATAGCCTCCAATACGCCCGAATACGCAACAAAACCATAGAAATACCTTATATAATAGGCATTGCGGGTTTAATGTGTTAATGGGTTCAATAACCCGCTCAAAATCGCCTAAAAGTCCAAACCCGCAAGCGCAGCAAATCTTCGCCGTCTGATCTCGGCGGGATGCGATAGGAAGATGCCACGTGGCCATCGGATCGGGTCTTCGCCCGCGCGTGCACCCGCATCCGCTCTCGTATTCGAATGTGATTCGGGTTTTAATCTCGAGCGTCGGATCGCCATCCGACGGCTTGGAAGCGGCCACGTTACGCGAAGAAGAGATGTTGCCTTCTTGTTCGTAGCTTCGATATAGGCCGTTGGATCTTCGATCAGCGGCTAAGATCGGGCCACGTCGCCCCGTATGCGCTGTGAATTCGAATTCGCCTCGCCATGAATCTCCACCATCGGATTGTGATCGGGCGGCTGCAAATCGCCCGCTTCTTCGCTCAACTCCGCTGCGTTTGGGGATGATAGGAGCCATTGGATCTTGATCCAACGGTCAGTAACACGCCGCGTTGCCCCATATTCGAATTCGAATCAAATTGATTTGCGCCGTTCGATCGAGATCTAGCAGCTATCATATTGCCGCGTCGACCGCTCCTATGGGACGTTGGATACGGCGAGAAGCGACGGATGGCTGCCACGTGGCAGTGTCTGATTGGCGGGTGACCATATTTCTCGTATTTTAAGCGTATTTCTTCATTAAATTGGTATTCTGTATTCAAACATTCACAGTAATTAGCACAGATCTCAGAAAAATATAAATAAATAGTCGTTGGAATCGTGAGATCGAGATCTAGCCATGAAAAATATAAAAAGGCAGAAATACTCAATAAAATTCATGTTTTGTGCACAAATCAATGGTTTTCTCTAATAAATGATGATATACAAAATACGAACGTATTAGAGACCAATTAAGCATCATATACACATAAAATAGTGCTAGATAAGGGGTTAATTATGCAATATTCACCTCGAATCACCCCACACAGTGATCGACACCCTCGGTCCAGTCACCTACCTATTCTTTACTTCGAATGGTAGGGACCTTCATCATCCTTAGAGTGTGGAACATCCACGAGAGTATTATCAATGATTGTACCAAAAGGGTAAGTCTATCGTTTAACTTTTATCCTACACATTTTCCTTATAAGTGCAAAGTAGATCGTCCTTTGACATCGGTCATAAGGACCTTAATCGACCGTAAGTCGAAGGGGCCACACCCATCGCCATCGAACGACCTTCGTCGACCGTAAGTCAAAGGGGCCATGCCCCTCACCACCGAATGACCTTCGTCGGCCGTAAGTCGAAGGGGCCACGCCCCTCGCCACCGAACGACCTTCGTCGGCTATAAGTCGAATGGGCCACGCCCCTCGCCACCGAACGACATTCCTGGGTCGTATGTCAAATGGGCCATGTCCCTCGCCACCGTGTTGGATCTGGATCCTAGCCTAGAGGGGGGGGGGGGGGGGGGGGGTGAATAGGCTAATAAAAAAATTCTCGCGCAACCCACGAGAAATCACACGCAGTTATAGCAGCAGCAAGGTAAATAAAATGCAGACACAGAGTACACGTCAGATTTACCCTGGTTCGGTCGTTCCAACGACCTACTCCAGCCCCCAAAGCAGATACTAGTATTGAATAGTGCAATAGGTACAAAACCACAAGTTAGATCACGCTCAGAGCACCCTCTACGTCTCTACACTCGCCAGGCTTTCAGTACCCCACTCACTGTGTTTTCTCTCACTATCAATCCTAGTAACGCTTTCTACCAGCTAGTCCCAAACTAGCTGGGTCCCACTGGTCTAGCCCCAACCAGACAAGTCCCAAAATAGTCCCCGAAAATGGTAAAGTTTCCCCTACAGAGATCGCTACAACTACACAAATAATATAATAACAAAATTCAGAAATTCTCAGTTTGTGTAGCGGTGGTCGTCTCTGTCAATCGGCGCGTGGTCAGATCAATCTGACAAGTCGTCGTCGTCGTCTCGACGTGCAACTCAAGTTGCGGCTCCCCTTGCTTGATTCGGCCTCCTCCAATAAAGTTTTGTTGCTTGGCACTTGGAATCTTTATGCGGCACCTCTCTAGTATTTGTGTAACTCTTCACAAAAGGCTTCACAACAAAATTCGGCCTATCTGTTTTCACTGAGAAGACAAAGCTTCAGCCTTGTAGAAATTTGTTCCCCTTCAGTTTTCAGCTGTCACACAAAAACAAAATAAATTGTAAAGTTGCTTCATAAAAATTTTGATGAAGACACTCTTGAAAAGATGCGGTTGGCTCCCTTGTAGATTTTCCATGCACTCAAAAATTACGGGGACCTAGGGGACTATTTTGGGACTATTTTCGGGCACTCTTGAAAAGATACGGTTGCTTCATAAATATGTTTTCACCGAACAATCTTCACCGACCGTAAGTCGAAGGGGCCACACCCCTTGCCACCGAACGACATTCGTCGGCCGTAAGTCAAAGGGGCCATGCCCCTCGCCACCGAACGACCTTCGTCGGCAGTAAGTTATAGGGGCCACACCCCTCGTTACTGAACGACCACCATATGGCCAAAAAGGCATGATTCATGGTCCACGACCTAACTTGCGTAAGGATTTCTAGTTTTTTCAAGTTAGGTCACCGGAGGGGCCATACACACGCAGATATTCAAGGAATTTTCGGATAATGAAATAAAGTCACAAAAATATTTTCTTCATTGAGCTCAAAATCGAAGAAAATACAAAATTAAGAGTTACAGAGGAATTGCCTAAAACATAAGAGGGAGGGGGAGTGCTCCCTGACACCAAAACACTCGTAAAGGCCTCCATCGCCTTCGTAACTTTAGCAGTCGGCTCGGTCTTCTCCTTCGCGACGGCCTCCTCGAGCTCTGCAACTTTGGGTTGGAGTTCGGCCTTCTCCACTTGGCTGGCCTCTGCCCACCTCTCAAGGTCGAGAACTTTGGCCCGAAGCTCGACCGTATCCTTCTTTAAAGCATCGAGCTCCTCTTCGTGTTGGGACCTCTCCGCCTACCACTGGAGCACGACAGACTTGTGGATGGTTGACATCGACGAAAGGATGTCTTTTGCCTTCGTTGCCTCCCACTCGACTGTCGCTCTGTCAGCGAGGGTCTTCCCCAAGGCTTCCTCTGCCTCCTTCACCCGTGCTACGGCGTCGAGGGCTCTACGTTCCGCATCCACCACCCACCGACCTCCGTCGATCAATTCGACAGCCTGGCAACGCAACGCAGCCCCAAAAATGGACATCTGCAAATAAAATGAAGATCAGTCAAGAACGTCGACCAAGTTGGGTACCAAAAAACAGGGGCTCGGGCTACATACTTGATAACTGCTTCCAACAAAGAAGTTGGCCATCCACTCGAGATCCAGCTTTTGCAGGATCTCTAAATCCTTGGGGAGGATCGAGTTCTCCACCACCTTGGCTGTCGTCCCAAAATCTGTCAGGGCTGACTCCTCCTTACTGACGGCGAATGGGGGTAGATGAATATCACCTTCGATCGGTCCTGCATGACGAATCGAAAGCTGATTATGCTTGAGCGCTCGATCGAACTCCCCAGGAATTGGGCCGACCAGCAGCATAGGCGACACGATGTCCCCCCCATGACCACAGATCCACAAGGGGTGTCGTGGGGACTGGGGAGTCGACAGGGTCTCTGCCGCCTTTGGAATCCCGAGGGGAGCAGCTCCTTTGCCCTTCCCCATGGAGTCTTCTTTGTCCACTCACCTCCTCTTCGGGGACCCCTCCTCTTCATGAGAGGGAATCTCCCTTTTTTACCCAACTCCCCAAGTCGGATCAATGACGTCAATAGAATCGACGTTAACAATCATTGGTGCCGCTCCAACCACGATAGAAACTAGGGGAGCTGGGGATCGCAGGGGAGCCCGGCTAGAGGCCTCCCTCGAAGAGGATCGAGAAGGAGGCCTGGACTCCCGTCTGGTTATTCCTTCTTCAGAGGAGGAGCTCTGGTGGATAGGAAGGGGGATCGAGAGTCAGACACTTCTACATGAGAGCCCGATCGGTCGTTCCGAGCGACTGAACTCTCGACCGCCCTTTTCTTCTTCCTCTGCTCCCTCCAGACTCGGTCTAGGCTGGACTCGCCACTGTGTCGGTTGCCGTTGGTCATATCTGTAGACAGCGAAGATAATTACTGTGAGTTGCAAAATTAAAGCCATCGATGTAGAACACCTCACCCGGGCACCATAGAAGGATCTTTATCATTCGATCATCCAGCAAGTAATGAATCGACCTATCCTGTCCCGATCGATCCAACAGAGTCTTCACTGCCTCAGCCTCACTTGACGACAACTCGGCTCTAACTTGCTCCAGGGACAGACAAGACTCCCTCACAAGCTCGGGGTTTGGGGGAACTCCAGCCATTAAGCAACAGACCCAGGTCAGGTAGAGCGACAAACATGAAGTTATTCTCTCTCCTATTTGAGATAGAAATTATTCTATGTCCTATTTTCTTCCGTTTCCTTCACGTTTGTTCTAGCAAAACAACGTGGAGATTTGGATTTTGATCTGAAGTCTAAGACGTCGGATCGGGCTCAAGTGAAACTTTCTTCGGTAAGTGGTTGTCCCAGAAGCGCAGTGTCGGCTTGCTACGGGTGTATCGGTTCGTGGGCGCAGAGGCGACAAGCTAGGGGAGCGGGAGGCGGTTCGGTACACCTTGCCGGTGCAAGCAAGGTTCTGGGTATGTGGTTAATTAGCTTTATTTGATAATTATGTCGCAGTAGCCTTAGATCTTTCTTGGGGTGGTTAGATCTACCCCAAGTTAGCATAGATCCTGGTTAGGGTCTTGTTGCCTTAGGGCCACCATTAAATAGTTTAACAATTTATTTATTTCTGCTGCTTTATTTTTGCTTCTATATTCCGTCCGACATAGGATGTGCAAAGAATTGTGCCCTAAGGATCCATCAAAACCCTTCACATGGTTGGTTGTATGTAGCTCTGGATGTTGTTATCTTCTATAGTATTAGGAGTTAGTCTATTTTTGTACTCCTGATATACTTTTGGTTGTATAGAATTGTAACTTCTGATGGATGATGATGTATATGGAGTTGATTTTGTCTTTTGTACTCCTTGTATTCACTCATATATATATATATATATATATATATATATATATATATATATATATATATATATATATATATATATATATATATATATATATATCTACCAATGTGTTTTGTAGTGAGATAACGTTTCTATCTCTTATGTTTTGTAGTGAGAGAAGCTCCGAGAGGCGTTTTGGTGTTCTCGCCGGTGGCGGCCGCTCCGACGGGGCCCGTAGCCGGTGATCTGCTCCTGCGGCCTTCCTGTACGTTTGTAGGCTTCCTCAGCGCCTGAGCGTTCGATGCGATCCCATCTTGAGGCGTTCGATTCCCTTCGATTCGACTTGAGGCGGCGATTCGAGATCTGTTCTTGTTGTGCTTGGATCCGAAGTCGATATTCTCAGATCTATCTCCTCTGCGATCGTCTCGAGGCGGTGATTTGAGATCTTTTCTTGCCAAAGCTTGGATCCGAAGTTCATTTCGTCAGATCTACCTTCTCTAGTTTGAATCAAGATCTCAGTTCTGAGATCTTGATTCGGGGTGAGATTTTGAAGACCTTTGGTTTTCGTTCTTTAGTTCTGATTCGTTTTTCTAGATCTAGATCTGCGTTGATTTCTTTGTGTCTTGGCGAGGTTTTGGCAGCCATTTGCTAAGCGATTCTGTTTCTATGGTGAGCGGAGCTCTTATGGGAGTCGGCGTGGATTGCTTCTGACGGATCGAGGCCTTGCTGAAGGTCTCGATCCGGTGGTATGTTTTCCTCTATCATTCTCCTACTATTGTCTTCATTCTGTTATTGACGTATTGGCCATTTTTTGCCGATGGCGGTTCCTTCTACCTCTGTCCCTTCAAATGGTTGGAGGGAGGTCAAGAAGTCCAGGAGGCCTGGGGAAAGCATTGGACAAGCTCAGGGTTCCAAGCGGGCTCTCTATAATTCTAGTAGGGGCGATGCAAAGAAGATGCTTGATCGAAGGGCGTTGAGACCGAAAGTGCCGCTGAGGATCAATGCCAGCACAGAGAAGCGATCCTGGCTGGAAGTTTGCTCCAACAGGCGTAAAATCTCTGAAGCGTTGGAGATGTCTTACATTCCCCCCTCTATCAACGAAGACGGTGTAGCTGTTGCCTTTCTCTCCGAGGAGATGATGGCCGAGGGAGCGGAAGGTTGGGATAACACACTCATGGGTTATGTGCTGGGCGACACCCCATTCTACGGACAAATCAAGGCTTGGACCCTGCGAATGTGGAAGCTGAAGGGGGAGGTTAGTATATTCTCAAGGGATAATGGCTACTTCTTCTTCAGATTTGAATCTTCTGAGGATCGGGATGGAGTTCTCTTCGGTGGACCCTGGCTGTTTGACGGGAGGCTCGTGGTGCTGCAACGTTGGTGCGAGGAGGCGTGATTCAACAGGGATTTGCTGACGGCTGTTCCCATCTAGGTCTGCTTCCCTAACCTTCCCCTTAATCTCTGGACACGACGGATTCTCAGTGCCATCTCCAGTGTTATCGGTTCTCCGATATGCTAGGACTGAGCTACGGCGAGGTTAGAGAGATTAGCGTACGCTCGCTGTCTGGTTGAGGTGCAGGCGGATGGCCTTCTTCCACGTACTGTCTCCGTGCAGCTGGGGGAGAGGGAAGTCATTGAAGTTGGCGTCAATTATGAGAGCGAGCCTCTTAGATGCAGATATTGTGTTTGCTTCGGGCACACAGACATTCAGTGTCCTGCTGCTGCTAATGCTGTGGACAAGGGTGACGTCGAGGCGTGTAGATCATCCTGTGCTGAGGTAGGTGATCGCCCTTTGGTTTCGAGTTGTAATGGTGATGTGGGACTTTGTAATTCCTCGGGCGAACAATGTAAGGGGGATGTCGGGGGCGAAATTGTCACGCTGGATGTGTCCAGTGTTGTGGAAAATGGGGAAGGCCGTAGTGTGGTGCCGGGAGTGTCCGGTGGTATTCTGAAGTCCACAAATCACTCTGTGTCTAGCCCGGTGATGCTGGGAGACGTTGATGTAGGGGCGGGGATTTGTAGCCATATGGGGGAAGTTTGTAACCCTGGCGGGATCGTGGATGGTGACGAGGAAGTTATGTGGGACAAAGCCAGTTCTGAGTCGTTGGGTGATTATGCTGGGAACTCTGTAAGCTGTAAGCAAGGGGTAGATGACATGTATATGAGATTTAGTAATAAGGGGGGGGGGGGAGACATGTACAGGGGACGATAGGGGGGATATGGCTTGCTTGTATAAGTGCAAAGTGAGGGAGGGCACTGGTGATGTAAATAGGCTAGCTGTGCCTAGCAATGATACGGGATGTAATAGGAAGGAGCAGCGGGCTACTTCGGCTCTTAGCGGGGATAGCGGTGGAGAGGAGAAGCAGCGGGCTCCCGTTGCTGAAGATATGATAGGAATAGTCTCTGTTGATGGGGATTGGTATTGTAATAAGAAGAGTGAGCTAGCTGCGACTAGCTATGAGGGGGTGTTGGGAGACCCGTGTAACACAAAAGAGAGTACCTCTAATAAAATAGGGGGGGGGGGATGGGTCGGGGGTCTCTGAGTCTTTGGGGTGTACGGTAGCCAAGCCGTGCTCGCCCAGTGCTTCGACTAAGGCATCTCCCAGTCATTGCAAGCCCCAGCCGAATGATAATAACCCGTTTAATATTCTTAGAAGAACGATCCCGGCCTGGCATGGCGCCTCCCTCCTTAAAGCTTCTAAGGATGCCATTGATTCCGATGAGGAACCTGATAACATGACTATTATCAATGAAGCATGGCACGAAGAGCAAGCTGAACTGAAACAAAAAAGTAACGAGCGTAAGAAGCCCACGAGCAACGGGGGTTCCAAAGGCACTCGTAAAAGCTCTAGAATCAATAAGGATGATAGTCATCCTCCTCCCCTTGACCAATGACCATTCTTATTTGGAATACCTGGGGGCTCAATAACGTCGCTAGGCGTAATGAGCTCAAAATCCGGTTTCGCAAATTCGCTCCCTCTATTGTTGGTCTCCTCGAAACCAAAGTTTCTGCTGCTAATGCTCAAAGAATTCTTAAGGTCTTTCCTAAAGAGTGGGTGTCTATTGATAACCGTTCTGCTCATTCTAGTGGGCGCATCGTTATCATGTATAACCCCGCTACTTGGAATTGTACGGTTGTTGGGATGTCGGAGCAGCTTATCTCAGTGAAGTGCATTAATAGTGCGGGTTTCATTATGATGTTGACGGTAGTTTACGCTTCCAACTCTTATCAAGATCACAAGAACCTTTGGAAGGATATTATGGTTGCCGCATCCAATTTTAAAAACACTCCATGGATTATGGGGGGGACTTTAATTGTGTTAGATATTCCATGGATAAGGTTGGGGGCAGGATGATTGATGGTCACATCGTTGATGAATTCAATGATTGTATCAATAACTACGGTCTTTTAGAGCTCAAAACCTCTGGCAACACCTTGAGCTGGAATAATCGCAGTACTGGGCAGCGTCGTATCTCGGCTATGCTGGATAGATCTTTTTGCAACAATTCTTGGATTAATGTGCTCACTGCTTCTTATTGTGAGTACAGTGCTGGTGGTTCTAGTGACCATTCCATGCTCATTATTCATACCCATCAGGTGGGAGGGACGGATCCCAAGCCGTTTAAGTTCTTTAATGCCTGGCATCGTAGCCCTGATTTTCTTGACATGTTGAAGGAGCATTGGCAGTTCAGGGTTGGGGGTTGCCCAATGATTAGACTCGTTGCTAAGCTTAAGCACTTGAAAATGGGTCTTAAGAAATTCGGTGCATCTTTTAGAGATGCGAATGATGTCTCCAAAATCCGGTCTGAGCTTGACACTATTCGAAACAATCCCTTGCTGTGGTATTGTCCTGAGTTGCAAATAAAAGAGATTGGTCTTGCTAAGCAACTCGCTGATGCCATAGACATAGAAGAATCCATCCTTAAACAAAAAAGTAGGCAAGATTGGCTCCATCTTGGAGATCGCAACTCTAGGTTCTTCTATACTGCTATGAAGGCTAGGCAAAGCCACAATAACCTTGGGCACCTTATTGCTGTGGATGGTTCTCAGAATGATTCTATTGAGTTGCTTAAAGTTGAAGCGCCTAAGTTCTATTCAACCTTATATAATCAAAATGATTACTGGAGGGTCTTTCCTAGTCTTATCCCTAAAAGAGTTCTCACTAAATACGCTTTTGATTGGGTTGAGAGGCCGGTCCATGCAGAAGAAGTTAAAAATGCTGTGTTTCAAATTGGTGTTGATAAAGCTCCTGGTCCGGATGGATATAATGGGTTCTTCTTTCAACAGTATTGGGATACTATTGGCTATGATGTCACTATTGCTATCCTCAAATTTTTCAAAACAGGGAAACTCTTTCGACAAATCAATCACACCTTCCTCACCCTTGTTCCTAAGAATGCTAATGCCTCTGGGCTTGGGGACTACAGGCCAATATCTTGCTGTAATGTCCTATATAAGATCATAAGCAAGATCCTTTGTAACAGATTGAGTAGAGCGGTTATCGAGCTCATCTCTCCAAACCAAGCTGCCTTTCTCCAAGATCGGTTACTAGCGGATTGTGCGTTACTGGCCCATGATCATATTCGGGGGTTTAATAACCCTATGGGGTCTCGGGCCTGCCTTAAACTTGACTTACGAAAGGCCTTTGATAGCGTGAACAGAGAATTCATCTACTTTATGTTGCATCAGATGGGTTTCAAACACAAATTTATAAGTTGGATTTGTGAGTGTGTTTCCTCGCCTTCCTTCTCTGTTATGATCAATGGATCCCCTTATGGTATGTTCCAATCTAATAAGGGGTTGAGACAAGGCGATCCGCTATCCCCCTATCTCTTTGTTATCGATATGGAGGCCTTTTCTTTACTCATGGCTAAGGCCAGTGCTTCTCGCAGTATCTTGCCTATGCATAGAGTTGGGGCGGTCTCTCACTTACTCTTTGCTGATGACTTGTTGGTTTTCTGTCGGGCCAACTCAAGATCTTTTGAGGGGCTTAGAGATCTTCTTACTGAGTTCAAATTCTTGTCTGGGCTTGATGTTAATTGGGATAAAAGCGGTGTCATCTTTAGCAAAGGTGTCAAAGGATCGGGTAGCCTTGCGGATATTTTGGGAGTCAGGCAGGTGCAGTCTCTTTTTACATATCTTGGTCTTCCACTATCTCCTAAATACCCTAATGCTTCCATGTACTGTCGTTTGATTGACAAGTGCAAGGGAAGGCTCCAAGGGTGGTCCTCATCCTTGCTATCCATAGCAGGTCGTATTGAGTTGGTTAAAACAGTTATATATGGTATGGTTAGTTTTTGGATGCAAGCTTTTCGAATGCCCAAGTCTGTGATTTGTACTCTTACCTCCTTGTGCAGAAAATTTATTTAGGGGAAAAACCATTTATGGGCCTAGAATGATTTATGTGCCCCCAAGCAAGAGGGGTGTGTGGGGATCAGAAATCTCTCTGAACTTAACACTGCCTACGTGGTTAAAATGACTTGGCGCATGCTTACCCACAGTGGTATTTGGGCGTCTCATATGAGAAGGCAGTATATGAGTAATACAGGATTATTTTGTGCCAAGGCCCATCCTATGCAATCTGGCACTTGGAAATTCATTCTTCATTGTCGTGAGTTCACCAAAAAACTCATTAAGCGTAAAGTTAGAGATGGTTCATCTACTCTTTTCTGGTATGATAATTGGCTTCCCTATGGGCCACTCTGTGACGCTTATGTTGTCCCTACTGGGGAAGAAGGCAAGATGGTGAGTGATTATTGGTCTGATGAAGGTTGGATGACCTGCCACTCTCTTACTGCTGTTCGACACATTATTGAGGGGATGACTTTGTACTCCAGCACTGACTCTTGGTCTTGGGCTATTAAGTCTCCTTCACTTTCCAATGCTTGGGACGGTTCGAGGATCATCAAGCCCCTCTTCCCGTATTATAAAGTTGTCTGGTTTCATGGACATATCCCCAAAATGGCCATCACTCTTTTGCGAGCTTTTCACGGGAAACTCCTCACTCGTGACAAGCTCGTACAATGGGGAGTCCCTACTTCTCCTTATTGTGTTTTATGCTCGAGCAACATTCATGAAGATTTGAATCATATATTTTTTGAGTGCAGTTATACTAATTACCTCCTTTGCAGGAGCTTTCTTAAATTGGGGATCACAACTGTTTTGCCACTCTCTTTATCTGGGATTGGTGATTTGATTCTTGCGCAGTTTAATGCTATGAATGGTGTGGGTAAGCTGGCCAGGATGGTTCTAGCTGCTTTGGCATGGCACATCTGGAGAGAGCGTAACAGAAGGATCTTTGAAGGAACCTGTCTAATGCAGACTTTGCTCTTTGATGCTATTGCTGAGGATGTTAAAATCGCTTTGAGACATGTGGCTTGGGAGCATGATGTTGAGGACCCTATCCCCTCTAACTGGGGCCTCTTAGACTAGGTTCTATTACTTGTAATTTTGTTTTCTTATTTGGCACTATGGGTAGCGGATGATGTGTGGTATGGGTGGGTATGGGCGCCTGTGCCTTTGGCCATCATACAGACATCCTTCTTCCACCCATGAGTACCTTGTAATTTTTTTCTGTGATCAATAAAGATGCAAAGCATATTCTTCAATATATATATATATATATATATATATATATATATATATATATATATAATTTTACAAAAAATGAAGAGCGTAATTTCCGGAGGGAGCGATTCTGGCGATCCTGGGGGGATCACGGCGAAAAACCTAGGCGAGCGGCAATCGGCGGCTGATCTGACGGTGGGATTAGGGAGGGATCTGTCGAGATCTGTAGGGGAGATTAATGGAGTATCTTCAGATCTTGCGAGGCTTCCAAATGGTGCTGTCGGCGGTGGTTCTGCGTCAAATGGAGGAGACCGTGGATCTGGCCCTGTTATTAAACCCATCGATGAGGTTGTCTTCAGGCAGCCGGAGGCTTTGGCTCGATCGATGGATGGCTATCGAAGGGTTCTTGGGGGCCCTGCTACTAAGAATCGGGGTGAGGGTGTTCTTGATGATGGGTGGCATGTTGTTCGACGAAAGGGTGCGGCGTTGGTTCATGCCCCAATACGGAAGAAGAGGCCTCCTGGCTTTGGCCCTGTTCCTCGCAGGGCTCCTCCATATGGTACTGTGAATATTGACTCTAAGCCTGCTTTTCTTGGGCAAGGGCGTAGCATGCTCGATCAAATGCCTGTGAGGGCGAATTCTCAGATTAATGTGGATATTACGGGTACCAAACTCTCTTGGATTGATGTTTGTGCCAATCGGCGAACCTATGGCTCGGCTCTGAGCATGTCCCATGTCCCACCGAAAGTTAGGGACGATGGTACGGTCTTTGCTAAATTTCCTAATGATGTGGTTCAGCGGGGGGCTGAAAGCTGGAAGAACACCCTAGTGGGATATGTATTGGGGGACATTCCTTTCTATAGCCAGATGGTAACCTGGATGGAGAGATTGTGGAAGCCCAAGAAGAGGGTTCAAATCTATAGCAAGGAGAACGGATTCTTTTATTTTCGATTTGAATCTCAAGAGGAATGCAATAGGATCTTGGCGGGGGGTCCTTGGTTATTTGACGTGAGACTTGTAGTACTCAAGCGATGGAGCCTTGACTTGAGGCATGACCGTGATATTCTCACATCCATCCCGGTGTGGGTGCAGCTGCATGGCGTCCCACTCTATATGTGGAATCTAGAGGGCCTAAACATCATTGCTTCTGTCCTAGGCACACCAATGTGTCTTGATCGAGCTACTGCGTATTTGGAGAGAATCTCATATGCTCGTTGCTTAATTGAAATTGACGCATCGAGCCCTCTACTCTCATCCTTTGAAGTGGAAATGGAGGATGGCCGGATTGTAACTATTGATACTAAGTTCGAAGGTGAACCCCCGCGTTGTAGTCATTGTGTGTGCTTCGGACACACTGATTTGCAATGCCCAACTCAGACCAAGCTCCCTTCAATCCAAGTGGACTCTACTGAGAATGCACAGGAGGTTGCTGCCCCATTGATTCATAATGAGCAACCCAACCCGGAGGGGACTGAAAACATCCATGCCGAAGAAGACTGCTCAATCAAGGAATTAAGCCCGGATTCTGGCGCTGCCCCACTTTGTAATGAGGACACTCAAATTGCCCCCGTGTGTGAAATGCTTCCATCTGCACCGGCCCTTGGAAACATAACGAGCTCAGGTATTCAACTTATGCAGCCAGGTTGTCTTACAACTGGGGGGCTTTGTAGTAACTTATCTCCTGGCATATGCAAAAACTCTGCTGCTGAGGATGGCCCTTGTAGTAGAGAGCCTGATACTATAAGAAGAGAGCCTGATGCTGGCGAAAATCATCCCTATATGGAATTGAAGGCCACGGCTCTTCCGCCAATCATGATGGACCGTGATGGGGAGGATATTGACAGATTACCAGAGGGCATTTCAGTTGACAACCCCGAATGGGACGTGGATGTGGATGACCAGATTAGGCGGAAGGCAGATATCAAAGCCGGGAAGAAGAAACTAATCCCCCTGGCATCAGGAACGGGCAGAAGAAGCACCAGGTCCCAGGTCCTAGGTGGACAACAACCCAATATTGAATAATGACAATCTTCTTTTGGAATACCAGGGGGCTCAATAACCAGGTCAGGCGGAAGGACCTGTGATATAGGATTAGTTCATTAAATCCATCGTCTATTATTCTATTGGAGACTAAGCTCAAGGCTCCTTTCTCTTGCAATAATTCAGGGATCCCCAAGGGGTGGCTATCCCTGGATAACTCTGCTTACGCCCCTGGTGGGCGCATCATCATGGGGTTTAATCCAGCTATCTGGAAAACTACCCTGATTTCTTGCTCTGCTCAGCATATGTCTATTTCGTGTACAAATGTGGGAGGATTTGTATGTGTTATTACTGGAGTGTATGCCCGCAACACAATGGCGGAGACGAAAGATTTGTGGAAAAACTTAGAGAGGGACATGACATTGATTGGAAATGCAGCGTGGCTTGTTGGGGGTGACTTCAATAGCGTCATATTCTCTAGTGACAAGGTTGGAGGCAGAAATCTTGATGATTCCATGGTGAGGGATTTCAGTGATTGCATATACAGATGTTCCCTCCAGGAGCTGAAATGCAAGGGCAATAAAATGAGTTGGTGTAATAATCGGCTTGGCAAGGATCGGATTACTGCCCAGCTGGATCGTGTTTTATGCAATTGTTCTTGGTTACAGCTGCTCCCAGAGACTTTCACTGATTATCTGGATCCGTTAACCAGTGACCATTCCCCTATGGTGGTGTATCTCCATAAACAGGTTACTTCTAGCCCCAAACCTTTCAAATTCTTTAACTACTGGATACATTGCCCAGGTTTCAAGAAGGTTCTTGATTCATGTTGGACCGGACATGTTAAGGGTACACCAATGTACAATCTGGCGCAAAAACTGAAGAGGCTTAAGCCTGCTCTTCGTGCATGGGCTGGAGACTATCATGCTTCTAATTTGGTGAATAAACACAAGAAGGATCTTGAGGATATTCGCAGGGATCCTTGCCTCCATTCATCCTCTAACCTTCAGCAAAAAGAAAAGCACCTTCTGCACGAATTAACTAAGGCTATGAAACTTGAGGAGGAGATGCTTCGCCAAAAAAGCAGGCAGAACTGGCTAAAACTTGGGGACATGAATTCTAAGTACTTCTACACCGCTATGAAGGTTAGGTCCTCCCGCAACAACCTGAGCCACTTAGTTGATATGAATGGAAACCGCAAGTTGGTCCATGAGGATCTGATCAAGATTGCACCCTCTTTCTATTAATCTTTATATAACCAGAATCACTACCGTTCCTCCTTCCCAAAAATGATCCCGAAGCGTATTCTGACTGAAGATTCTTCAGTTTGGCTCAGCAGGAGGGTCTCTGATGAAGAAATTAAAACGGCGGGTTTTCAGATTGGGGCAGAGAAGTCCCCTGGGCCTGATGGGTTTAACGGTTTCTTCTTTCAGCACAATTGGGCTCATATTGGGAATGAGGTAACCTATGCCATCAAATCATTTTTCAGGTCTGGATCCATGCTCAGAGTTATAAATCATACTAATCTAACCCTTATTCCCAAAAATGACAATGCTTCTACCCTCAGCGATTATAGGCCTATTGCCTGTTGCAATGTAGTTTACAAAATCATCAGTAAAATTATTTGCAACAGGATGAAAATGGTGATTCATGAGCTCATTTCCCCTAATCAAGCCGCTTTTCTCAAAGGTAGACTTCTGACTGACTGCACTCTTCTCGCCCACGAACAGATCAGAGATTTCAGCAACCCAATGGGGAGTAGAGCCTGCCTGAAATTAGACTTGAGAAAAGCTTTTGACAGCGTCAATCGGGACTTCATCTACTACTTCTTGCATCAATTGGGATTTCCTGAAAAATTTATTGCTTGGATCAAGGAATGCATTTCAACCGCCACCTTCTCTGTCATGATCAATGGGACCCCACACGGTTATTTTTCAGGAAATAGAGGTATTCGCCAAGGTGATCCACTCTCCCCTTATTTATTTGTTATTACTATGGAGGCCTTTTCTATCTTGATGTCTAAGGCCATTAATATGGGCTGCATCCAACCTATGAGGCGCACTGGCTCCATTTCTCATCTTTTATTTGCCGATGACCTCCTGGTGTTCTGCCGAGCAAACACGAATACTTTCATGGGTATTAGGAATTTACTGGAGGAATTTTATGACTATACTGGGCTACAAGTAAATTGGGATAAAAGTGCGGGGTTGTTTAGCAAGGGGGTTAAAAATAAAAATGAGATGGCAGATATTTTGGGGATAAAGATTACTACTTCATTCTCTACCTACCTTGGTTTACCTCTTTCATCAAAATATCCCAAATCTACTAACTTCGGCAGGTTGGTGGATAAGTGCAAGAAGAGGATGTTTGGTTGGAGTTCTTCCCAGCTATCTATAGCTGGACGTATTGAACTGGTCAGGACAGTGATTTACGGGATTGTGGCTTTCTGGATGCATGCATACCGTATCCCGATCAGTATCCTGAGAACCCTCTCATCTATGTGTCGGCGCTTCATATTGGGATCTTCCAGAGCTTGGGCATGGGAAGACATTTGCAAACCGAAGAAGGAAGGCGGTGTTGGGATTAGACTATTGGAAGAATTAAATGAAGCGGCGGGGATGAAGCTCACCTGGAGATACCTCACTTCTGACAGCATTTGGGCTAAGCACTTGGAGACGAGATATGGATCTAACACTGGATTCTATGCGGCTAAGATGCATGTAAATAATTCAGGTACATGGAAAAGGATACTTAATTGCCGGCCTATTTCACATAAACTGATTCGGAGGCGTGTGCGTGATGGTCGAGGCACACTATTTTGGCAGGACCCGTGGGTTGATGGTGGTCCTTTGTGTTTGAGAATTGATATTCCCCCAGGCGCTGAGATGCTTTGCGTTAGAGATTATTGGTGCAATGAAACTTGGTCAGCCGACCCTTCAATTGATACTATTCGGCCCCTTTTACAGAATATCCGATTGAAGCCAGGCTCAGATGAATGGGTTTGGATACCAGGTGACTATTTCAAATTCAAGCACGCTTGGGAGGGGGTTCGTCGTCGGGGAATTTTTTCCCTTTCCACAAACTCACTTGGTTCAACAATCATTGTCCGAAAATGTCACTCACTCTTCTGCGAGCTTTTCAGGGGAAATTACTCACCAGGGAGATGATTAGCAGATGGGGATTTGATACTCCTACCAATTGTGTATTATGCGATGACAACAAAGAGGAAAACATAGATCATCTATTCTTTGAATGCACCTATTCTCACTACATTTTGAGCAGATCCCTTCTGAAACTACGAGTATCAACTAATGCCAGGAGCTTAAATGATATTGGAAACTACTACCTTACCCAGTTTGCGGGAAAGAGTGCTATGGATATGTTGGCCAAAACGGCCCTTGCTGCTTCTGTCTGGCATATTTGGAGAGAGAGGAATCGACGCATCTTTGATGAAGAGGAGAAGAACAAGACGAAGCTCTTTGATGATATTGTTGCTGATATCAGGGTTATTTTGCATGATCAAGAACCAACTACTACTGAGGAAATCATTGCTTACTCGAACTGGGAATTTAGAGACATGGGATGAGTATTGGGTTGGATATTTATTCCTTGAATAGCTACATCTAGAATGTGAGATTTATGGTGGAGAGTGACGGCGCTTGTGCCCTATCCTCTCCCCATTTATACCACATGTCTGGATGTGCTATTGTTGTACATTGTATTCTGTATACTGTTTCAATAAAACTTCACGCTAATTTTTCAATATATATATATATATATATATATATATATATATATATATATATATATATATATATATATATATATATATATACATATATAACATTTGACAACGATTTTTGAATTCTAGGGCTGAGTAGGACAAGCTGATGTCATGCTGATGTATAAAGAGGTTGATAGAAGAATGACTAGGATTTAATCTTAGTAAAAGAAGGGTTGATATGAGTATTTGGAAAACCCACTTTTTTCCTTTGGCTTTCAAACCCCCCACAATCACTACCTTTGCGCAGAATACCACTCATTTCCACTTTTTGCTTAAAAACCACTCTCATTTCACTTTTTACCCACACACCATACACACACCCACACCCACACTTATGCACTTCTCCCTTTCACTTTCGTGCCCCCCAAACAATCACTACATTTGCGCAGAATGCCGACCCTTTTCTATTTTTTGCTAAAAAACCCTACCATTTCATCCCCCCCACTTTTTGGCCCGGATTAAATTTTTTCCCCACACCCGAAGGAGCTCGCGCCGAAGCTCGATTTTTATTCGTTTATATTTTGGATGGGGAAATAATTTTTGGGAAGAACAAAGATTTTGAGGGGATATCTTAAATGAACTGTGCCTGAGGGTACGTGAACACAGGTTATGCACCAAAGGCACCCGTACCGTATCTAGATTTTTGTTCGTTTAGATTTTGGAGGAGGGAATAATTTTTGGGGAGAACAAAGACTTTGATGGGATAAATTAAATGAATTGTTTGTTTAGATTTTGGAGGGGAAAATAATTTTAGGGAGAATAAAGAGTTTGAGAGGATATCTTAAATGAACCGTGACCGAGGGCACATGTTATGACTTGTATATATAGATGTATGTATGTATATGTGTGTGTATCTATATAGATGTATGTATGTATGTATGTATGTATGTATGTATATATATATATATATATATATATATATATATATATATATATATATATATATATATATATATATATATATATATATATATATATATATGGGCGTGGTCGGCTGCGAACGGTTCTCACGGGGGTGCCCGTGCGAACTAAATTTTTTTATTTTTTTAAAATTTTTTTTTTCAAAAATTTTTTTTCCACCCTTTAATCCATACATATATACACCCCAGAAAAAATAATGGGTGAACCCTAGGTGGATTTGACCCTCGATCAAGCCGTTACAAATTTAACGGTTTCAGAACAATAGAACATTTTGTACCGATCCGATCAAGGGGAAAATAGGGGGGGATTGTCTTGATTTTTGATATGAATGTGTATTAACATGTTTAGAACACATTCAACGGTTTGGATCTATGAAAAAAATCAAAGAGAGGAAGTTCCCACGGGGGAAAGTTCTCATTGGAACATTCCCATATATATATATATATATATATATATATATATATATATGATATCTCTTTTTGTTTCTTATGCATTGTGATCCATGTTCATATGTTGTGAAATTGTGTCTCTCTATGTGCTCAATTATATACATGATGTGATGTGAGACATTTTTTTCTTGCCCTTGCAATGTTGATTTTGGATTCTCGTTCCTTTAGTCAACTAAAATTTCTTGTGTTGATGAGTTTTGGTATATATCTTTGTGATGCACCTTCGTGTTTTCTCGTTGTTATTTTGGTATCACATTAAATATGTATCCTATCTTTAGACTCTCATAATTGTTTTAGTACGTATTTAACACTATTGATGTTGTTTTTCTACTCCCAGTTTTTGGATAATGCCATAGGGGGAGACAAATAAACATATCATAATTTTGTGCTAAGTAAATTCTAAATTGAATCTAAGATTGAGGGTTCCGTAGATTCAGGGGGAGTAAGACATAATGAACTTGGATTATAAAATCCTAAATTTCTAGCATTAAAATCATTTCATTCATTCATATCTTACATGTTTGCTTCAATTGATCTATAGATGCCCGTATGAATATTGACTAACTTGATTGGCATCTATGTAGGGGAAGTTAGTATTCATTAAGCACAATTATTTATATTTTTGTTTATGTTTGTTTGTCATCATAAACAAGGGGGAGAATGTTGAGTATTGGACTTCTCCCTACTTGGTGTTGATGATGAGCAAACATAAATACTTATGACTAATCCCCTATTTGCAGTTATTCCATTGCCTAAGCATATCATGAAGATCAATTAGCAATGGATGTCACTCAAGGATCAATCGAAGAATGAAAAGTGGATTGGATGATCAAAGATGATGAATGAAGCTCCTAGAAAACTTTAAGCTCATTCTATGGAAAGAAGAGAGGCTATTACAAGATGTAATCTTTTATTCTCTTCTAGTATGTAGCTTAGAAGTAGAACTTTGATTGGAGCACACACACATCAATATTTCTGTCCGAGGAAATCATTGGATCATATTTCCTTGGCCTCCAATTCACATTTCTCAAGCATGTGCAGTTTGGGATTTCAATAGGCGACTACCGAACGTTTACAGGCACCTGTCTCCAAACAGGCGCCTGTGATTTGTTCTACAGTCGTCTGTTTTGTACATACTTTATCAGTTGTTTTTTGGGCTTTCAGCTATAACTTTATTCATGCGACTGTTGTACGAAATACATGCGCATGTCCAAGTTACATGCGC
This sequence comes from Scilla litardierei, assembly GCA_030789695.1. Lineage (NCBI taxonomy): Eukaryota > Viridiplantae > Streptophyta > Magnoliopsida > Asparagales > Asparagaceae > Scilla > Scilla litardierei. The sequence goes on from CM061133.1 coordinate 200,174,104, forward strand.
ATGTGATTTGTGATTTTTTAGTCAGTCGCATGTTTCTCTTCTGCCCAAAGATCATTATCTTCTTCATTCGGCCAGACGACTGGTGTTGACTTGACAGATGCCTGCCCATGGCACAGGAGACTGTGAATTCCTCTTCAGTCGCCTATCAATCATTGTCTTAACACTTGGTGTTTGACAAGCTCTGCAAGTTGCGGCCAGACGACTGATGTTGGTTTTACAGTCGCCTGCCCATGATATAGGTGCATGTGGATACTACATCAGTCGTCTGTCCCTTCTTCCTAACATTTGTAGAATTTTCTCAACTTACTCATGTTTTGCTCAGTCGACTGTAGAAGGTTTTTTAGTCGCCTGTTAGGTTTACAGGCGCTTGTCAGACCTTCATCAGTCGACTGTCCTACGTGGTAAGTTACCGTTTGAATTCTCACCTGCCCTCATCAGTCGACTCGAGTGTGTGAATTCTATCCGTGGCTGTTTCTCCATGGATTTCAAAGGGGTTTTTGGTGATTCTGTTTGAGGGTTTTGGAGAACATATAAAGAGGGTTTCTACTATTCCATTGAAGGGTTACTCGTCTACTTGATCATCTCTTGAAAATCCAAAGCTTTCATCTTCAAGTTTTCAAAGCTCTCAAATCCAAAAGCCCAAGATTTTCAATGTCATTCTCTCTTGCTCTCCAATCTAGAATCAAAGTGATATCCTCTAGACAATTGATGATGACAATAGAAAGGGCTATCTCTCTCTTGGAAGAGACTTCAACACACAACACACTTGCTCCTTCAAGTTCTACTTCAAGGCATATGTGATTGTAAGTGTTGTTATTTCAGTATTTCATATCTTTCGATATTAGTTTTACTCTCGGTTTGTGAGAGTGGTTTGCTTGATCCCAAGTTGTGGGAGTCAAGGACATCGATTGTGTTTCGATTTCACTTGTAGGGTTGCTACAAGTGGGGTTAAAGAAAACCTCAAGTTAGGGTTCTAACTTGAGTATCCGGAGGTATCCAAGTGGAAAGGACGTAGGATTACCGGGAATAAGTCAGGACTTGACTTGGGTAATCCGAACCCTTGAAACATACTTTGTGTTAGCATTGTTTCATTTTGGGTTTATTTATAACTTCGCATTTATTGTTGGTTAGAAATTTAAATTGCTATTGTTGAGTATTGGACTCTCCACCTTGGTTTTGATGATGATCAAACATAAATCATTGTGATTAACCCATGTGATTGCAGTTAGCTAAAGAGTCACCAATTAAATTCAAGAAGATCAAAAGTGACTACACGTGTTGATTCAAGTGGAGAACTTGGTAGATCGACAAAGGTGAAGCATTGGCTTGAAGAACTCAAAGGCTACCTCAAACCTCAAGCCAATGGCATCAACAAATGAATGGAGATTCAATCCAAAGAGAAGAAAGAAATGGATGATTCAAAAGCTTCAAAGAACATCTTGATTATCAAAGACTATAACGTTGGAGACATTCAAGACATACAACTAAAAGACTCAAGACCATGAAGAAGTAAGGATATTCATTGTAATCTTTAGTATTTACTTCTTTGTGAGGCTTAGAAAGTTAGGCCTTGAATTAGAACTACGAAGAGGCACATACACCACCTATACACATCATTAGTATAGCCTCTAGTTGACCCCATATGCTTCTAGGCTTTGAAACCTTGCATCTGAACTTTTGACTCAAAACAGAGGCCTGATGAAGGATCACCAGGGGCCTGGTGTTCTCACCAGTCGATTGGTTTTCCTTCAGCAGTCGACTGGTTTTCCTTCAGCAGTCGACTGTTTTTAAACAGAGCCCAAATCTGTTTGAAACTGTATTCTGTTTTTCTAACCAGTCTATCTTCAAACTGATGCCATTTTTTCTATAGTTGGAATTTTTCATCCAAACCACCTGCAATTAACTCACTAAGCTTTCCAATCCAACTTGAATTACTCCAATCGGATATCTGTAGTTCAAGTTATGACTGTTTTCGTAAGCCGATAACAGATTTCCTACACATATCAGTCAGATTCAAAGTGCTGTCAGTTTTTCTGTAGTTTGAATTTTACATCCATTCAAAGCTCATTTGAAAGAAAATTTTGTTATATTTCCAATCCAATTTGAATCACTCCAATTGGATATTTGTAGTGGCAGTTATGGGCATTGTAGTGATCAGCTGTACAGAAACTGCAGATTCTGTCCCTCGAACAGCCGACTGTTGAAGGCTGAACAGTACTACCCAGGTGGACAGTCGACTGGTCATCCTTCTACAGTCGACTGCTCATCCTCTGTCCTGCCAGTATTTTTAGTTTATAGCCGTTGGCTACAGTGGAACAGGCGACTGTCCCCCCTTCTACAGGCGACTGTCCGAGTCATTTTCAGCCTGTTTATAGCCGTTGGCAGATTAGTTTTTGGGTCTTTTTGCTTGGGGTTTTGGGATTCCCTTGAGGTAATATATACAGGAGATAGGCTGAATATGTGAGCACTCTTGGTCTCTTAAGAAATCATTTTCAAGCCTCTTTCTCCTCTCAAGTGCTCTCTAATTCGCTGTTGCCCTTAATGCTCTAAAGCACACATCTAAGCTAGATTTGCTTTCATCTTTGGGCAAGCATCTCAAGGGATATCTCCTCCCTCATTGAGCACTTCAAACACACACTATAGCCTTTACAAGTAAGTTCTTATTCAAGGCATATGTGAGTGTATTTCAAGTTGTATATTTCATTCTCAATTCATCTAATTTGTTGAGTACTCTCAGTTGGTGAGAGGGTTGGCTTGATCCCAAGTTGTGGGAGTCAAGGAAAGGATTTGCTCTTGGTTTGTGAGAGTGTGCTTAGTTTCAAGTTGTGGGATTAAGGTATTTGCGTGTTTCCGGGTTGTGGCATACACGGACATCGATTGTAGGTCGATTGCACTTGTTAGGGTTTCCACAAGTGGGCCAAAGGAAAGCTCTAGTGGTATTTACTAGAGTATCTGAGTGTGATCTCGGGTGTTACTGGATTAGGGCACCGGTAACAAGTCGGGTTTGACTTGGGTGGCACCGAACCAAGATACATTGCATGTTTGCATTGCATTCTTCTTTGTGTTGTTGATCATTTCTTTAATTCCGCATTTGTTGGTTAATTATGGTTTTATTTAGCTTAAATTCCTTATAATTCTATAAAACACTATTCACCCCCTCTATTGTTTCTTCCTCATAGCACATGGTCCTTACAATTGGTATCAGAGAGAGGTAATAGTTATGACAACCAACAACAACAACACACGAAGGCCTACTCCACCATTTCTCATTGGATCAAACTATCAAATTTGGTGTGTAAAGATGAAGGCTTATATTCAATCCATTGATGATGATTTTTGAAGCTTGTGGAGAAGCCCCTTCGTGCACCTACCACTTCTGAACATGAATGGATGACCGGCGCCCCGCTTGTGTCGCGGCGGCGCGGTGTCGTTTACCGCAAGTTTCACGGTTAGTGTAGGGTGCGAGAATATCGAACTCAGGGAGGCGAGGTTATGCTTGGGTCAGGTAGGACCTAAATCACCCCGAGGGGCGAGCTAGCCCGAATCGGTGAATGGTTGTCACGAGAGGAAATAAAAGGGTATGAACAACAAGAAAGAAAACCCGGGACTTTGGTTTCCAACCCGACGAGAGACTCTCGCCGATACGGCCTACGGGTGTGGATAGCGATCGGGATTAGGGTCTAATGGTGAGACGTTGCCTCTGAAAGTGGTACCGGCGTCCCATGGGCCCGATATTCCGGTCGGTGCCCAGGATGATACACCGGACTTCCCGGATTCGATCAGTGGGCACTCCTGTGTCCATTAACACTGATCGATCCCGGGAGCACTAAGCCCGCAACGATATCTCCCAACGTCTCATCCTGCCGCTCCCGCGTGCTAGGATTCGACGTCTACGCTAAGGGCGTGAGCTATGTCTAGGGAGTCAACCGCCAAGTTTATTCCCCCTCGGCCCAACGGTCAAAGGCGGTCTTTTTCCCGCCAATGACAATAAAACGCCCCGCGTAACCGTTAGATTCCTACTCCCTATCGATTTCCTAACCCTATGGACGCATCGGGAAGAGCCCCCGAAGGGGTTTCCACCAAAATCCCAGATTTGGGAACTACTCACAAAAATTCATGAAAAAGCGATCTAAATGAAATTTAACCGTTGGAATCATAATCGGACAATTGCAATGCGGAAGTAATAGAGTAATAAAGACAATACTAAAATTTTAGAAAGATCTGAAAACTTACAAAAGAGTAACAATTACAGCCGTCACAAGGAGATAAAACAGTAGAAAAAATAACAGCTGCCGTTTCTGGAACCCTAGGGGTTCTATTTATAAACCTTCGCATCAACCGATCGGTTGATAAGTCAACAGATCGGTTGATAAGTCAACCGATCGGTTGATCCGTTACAAATTAATAACAGAAAACGGCGACCTTTCACCCGATCACATAAACCGGTCGGGTGAGTTCTTGAGTGACCGGTTGGATCTTGGAGCAGTCGGGTGAATCGATCGGTTCGACGTCCGTGTCTTCAGCTCTTCTTCTTCAGCTACAGATGAACCGATCGGGTGAGAGTCACCCGATCGGTTGGCGTTTTGCTTCGAGAAAACAGAGAACAGCCCCCACTGAACCGGTCTGCGAACCGGTCGGGTGACTTCTTTGTGAGCTGCGGCAGAGACCGGGTGGTGCACGCGTGCATCACCCGATCGGTTGGAGATGACCAACCGACCGGGTGAGGGGCTGAAAGATGAATTCTTTGGCGTTTGACCCCCTGGATCACATGTGACTTCTCCCGTTGCTCCGGGGACTTGGGATATCATCGTTAAACGTCCCCTACGTGGTCAATCCCCTGCAATCATGGATAAACAAAGAAAAGTGAAAGAAAACGGGAAAATACACGAAAACGAATAAGAGACGGCGGAAAAACATGGAGAAACACAAAAGAAAACGTGCGTGAATATACGAAATATAAACGCACGTCAAAATCCCCCAAGCTGAACTCTTCCTTGTCCTTGAGGAAGACGAGTGAGAGTAGGAGCTCGGAAGGGAAAAATAGAGAGGAAGAAAGAAAAAGAAAACTCTAAGCCCTAGATCGTCCATCAGAGCCACCAAAATCAAAAAACGACACACCTAGCAAGCAAACGTCAAATCACACCACTAAACCTAGGAAAGTGAGTCCAAATAAGTGTCGTGGGTCCACGCGGTGAAGCGCGAGTGAGCGTGGTCGTGTGCAAGCAAATGGTGATGCTTTCTACGATGTGCTATGAGGCTCGATATACACAAATCCAAGATATGACCCAAAATATCGATCCGAATTGAATTAAGCGGCGAATATAAGTTCAAGCATGCATGAGAAGAGTGAGAATAGAAGCGTATCATGCATCGGGGACTCCACAACTAGGGTTAAGGAAATCACGCCACTATAGCTTAGATACTAGCTAAAAAGTTCCTAAGCCAAGTGTTTTCGATAACGACGGGGGTTGAGATGATGTGGAGAAGAACACTCGGTGCAAATTCTCGCCTTCCCTTTATTCTTGGCAAGTATGAAAAAATATTCACACGGAAATTTTTTTGGGCTTTGGGCATTTGCATATTTTTTTTGGCTTTTTGGCTATACAATCTTTTTCTTTTCTTTTCTTTTTGGGTTTTTCTTTTCTTTTCTCCTTTTTTTTGGATTTTTGGGTTTTTGGCTATACACATGTGTACTCTCCCAAGTGGGAGAACGGTACACAACGAGGGGATTTGCACCAAGTAAAACAAAAAAGAAGTCGAAATCTAAACACTCGGGCAAAGGAAACTATTCTCGCTAAATAGAGCATAGGCTAGATGGGTTATCCTAGTCCTTAATTGTGGAATCCCGACGCATGCGAATTGAAGTATACGATATAAATATAGCATGCATATAATGGAAACAAATACCGCATATTCAAATCGGAGCATGATAATCTAGGGTTCATTCCTGGATAGGTATATAAAGTAAAATCACAAAGCAGAAGCACACCAAATGCTAGTCACGACACACGACTCTCAAAAAGCTAAGTGGACCCACGATGCGTGAAATGCAAGAGGACTCGAAATCCTAGGGTTAGTGAGTGTGATTATCGATGCAATGCTAGGTGTGTGTGACTTTGTGGCGATTCATCATAGGATTCATCTCTAGGAGAAAGAGCTAAAAAAGAAGAAAAGAGAAAAAAAAGAAAAACACGGAGAAAAACGACTCAAATAAACGAAAAGAAGGACTCAAACGACGCACACAGTGCGACTCCCCCAAGCTGAAGCTTGCATTGCCCTCAATGCAATATGAGTGAGTACGGGAGGGCAATGAAAATGGGGGGGGGGAACGCACTGACACAAAAAGAAATGAAAACGAGGAAAACACATAGATGAAACTGAAAAAGAAAGAAAGATCAAAATCAAAATCAAACAATACGGAAATAAAAATAAAAACACAAGCACGACACTCAAAAAATGAAAAAGAAACACACACACAAAAATGAGAAAAACAAACAAAGCACGACAGCACACCAAAATAGACGTCCCCCAAGCTAGACTAGAAAGTGCTAGCGAAATGATGTGATCAAGGAAATGCAGAGATATGCAAGGGGGAGTCAATCGGATTCGCTGGTACTGGAATGGTAGGGGGAGGGGGAGGAGTGAGGGGAATAGTGAATGAAAGAATCCTCAGAGGAAGAGGAGGGTGTGCCTATGGGTGAAGGAGGGGCGACAGGCTGGAGCACGGGAGGGTCGATGTGCACCGGTGGGCTGTGGTGGAAGAAGATCGCACCAGGTGGGCCGACAGTTGGGTGCCAATCGGGAGGATCCAAGGGCGGTAGATGCACTAATGGAGAATACCAAGGATCGGGGTAAAACTCCCAAGGAAGGCGAGGCGGCGTATAGGGTACCCGCAAAGGGGCCAAAGGTGGCAGGATCGCGAAAGGTTCGCAGGCGGGGCTGTAGAGGTAGACAGCACGGTCTTCACCGAAGGGAGTGAGCATATTGATGCCGATCAAGTAATCGCGATCAATACGGCTATGTCCAGGCAAAATAGGGAGGTCGGGAGGTACCCTCAGAACACAACTGACAATAAGAGTGATCATCCCACCACAACAGATGGAACTAGAAGTGGCGCGGCTAACAGCGAAAATTTCGTGGACGATCCAATGAGCGGCGTTTATGGGCATAGGGACGTGCCCAAGGATCCTGTCATCGGACATGGCATAGAGAAAGAAGAGCTCATCCCTAGATACAGTGGACACATCCACGCGGGCGAAAACAGTGTTGGCGAGGATGCAATGGGCGAGGCGGTAACACGGGTGAATAATGTAGGAGGCAGGAGCCTCGGGTGGAAAGGTGGTGTACCGGGTAAATCTTTGCCAAACACCGCCAGCCCGAAATTGAGAGTAGATGTCAGTTCGATCGTGGGTGGAATGTTCAGTATTAAGATCGGGGTGACGGAGGTTAAGGATATTGTTCAGCTCGATGAAACCCAGAGAAAAGTCACAATTGAAAGCGCGGAAGGAGAAACCTCCATCAAACAATTCGAGGGAACTGTGGAATTCAAGCGTGAGATTTCTGTGTGTGTGAGCATGGATGTGAGAGAGGGTATGGCACCCGATACAGTTGAAAATTCTGGCGACGCCGTTCGAAAGCCCTAGAGCTTCGAGTGTGGGGCGATCGGCGAAGAGTGTAGGTCTCATCGGACGATGAAGCAGTGCTCGCAAACGGTCAGACTGCTCTTCCGTAGAAGGGTTTATGCCAAGGAAAGAGGGGGAAAAGGGGCCGTGGAGCGGATCACGGCGTGAAGATGATGCAATCTCTTTCCCTTTCTTAGACATGGCGCCTATGTGGGTGGCGAACTTAAGATGAATATAGGGCAAGTGAAGCAGATAACACACAAATTTAGGATATTACAGATAAAGCTGAAGATGTGCAGAGTGGAAGAATGTTACCCATCGATGTAGCAAGATCGAGTGCCCGGGGGTCTCGCGTAGTAGGAGGAAACAATCCGGGAAGCCGCCGCTAGCTGATCCGACAAGAACAGAATTTTGAAAATTTTGGGGCTAGGGTTAGGGTTTGGGGGTTTTGATGATGGAATATCGACGATGGCGAGGTGGCGGAGGTGGGGAAGTATGGGAGCGAGTGGGGATGAGGGTTTAGGGACAGTATGTAGGGTCGAGGAAGTCGATTCTACAGCTGGAGGGTGTGAAATTGCGTGAAGGGGATTTTCTGAGGTCGGGTGACGGTCGCCGTGTGTCAAGGCTATTTATAGGGGCGAAAGTGAACCGATCGGGTGGGAACCCACCCGATCGGGTAGCCAAATTTCGAAAGTTCTAGTCGGTCAACAGCTACAGGCAAACCGGTCGGTTGAAATGTCAACCAATCGGTTGGCCGCTTACCAAGTTTTTCCCGAGAATTTAGGGCTGCTCACCTGGTTGCTTCAACCGATCGCGCTCGAACTCAACCGATCGGGTGGTTTCCCCCAAAAATTTCCCGAGAGTCCTCCCCAGCTCACCCGGTCTGTCACCCGGTCGCGCTCAGACTCAACCGATCGATTCATTCGGGGACAGTTCTTGGTTTGTATCTGACACATCCCAACCGATCGTGTGGTAACCCACCCGATCGGTTGAGGCCTTGTTTTTCTGCAAAACCCAAGAAATGCCTGAGTTCCTTCATAGAAGTTGATTCAGCTGGATTTATTTATAAAAATAGAGAAAAATAAAGTGGAAAAAGAAATACTACAAAACGAAGCATAAGTTTAGAACATGGGTTGCCTCCCATGAAGCGCACTTGTTTAACGTCGTTGGCTCGACGCCCGCAGCGGTGGTCAATTAGGATCCGGAGGGTTAGAGGAAGAGTTGTCGCTCGTGGGGGATCCGACCGGAGAGAATTCTGGTTCTCCTACTGCATAGTGTTTCAGACGCTGCCCGTTTACTTTAAACGGCTCATCCCTTCCCATTATCTCGATAGCCCCATGCGGGAAAACCTTGGTGACGCGGAACGGTCCCGACCATCTTGATTTGAGTTTCCCAGGAAAGAGCTTCAGCCGTGAGTTGAACAGGAGAACTAAGTCCCCTTCTTTGAATTCCCTCCTTAAGATTCTCTTATCGTGCCACCGCTTCAGCTTCTCCTTGTAGATCTTGGCGTTCTCATAGGCATTGAGCCGGATTTCGTCGAGTTCGTTGAGTTGTAGCTGTCGGTGCACTCCTACCTTCTTGGTGTCGAAGTTCAGATTCTTAACCGCCCAATATACCTTATGTTCCAATTCCACAGGAAGATGGCAAGCTTTCCCATAGACGAGCCGGTAGGGAGTAGTGCCGATAGGAGTTTTAAATGCCGTCCTGTAAGCCCAAAGCGCGTCAGGGAGCTTTGATGACCAGTCCTTCCTGAAATTGGCCACTGTCTTTTCTAGTATGCTTTTAATCTCCCGGTTAGAGACTTCCGCCTGACCGCTGGTCTGCGGGTGGTAGGCACGCCCCACCCGGTGTTGTACCCCGTATTTTTTAAGAGGGCCTCAAATTTCTTCTCTATAAAGTGGCTCCCTCCGTCACTGATCAGGACACGAGGCACACCGAACCGCGGGAAGATGTTGCTTTTAAAGAACTTGGCCACCACTCTGGAGTCATTGGTTGGACTGGCCACCGCTTCAACCCATTTCGACACGTAGTATACGGCCACCAAGATATACTGGTTCCCCGAGGAAGAAGGGAACGGTCCCATGAAGTCCACTCCCCATACATCGAAGATTTCTATCTCCAGGATGTAGTGTTGAGGCATCTCATTTCTTTTGGAGATATTCCTAGCTCTTTGGCATCTATCGCAGGCTTGGACATAAACATGTGTGTCCTTGAAGAGTGTAGGCCAGTAAAATCCGCTTTGGAGAATTTTTGCGGTGGTCTTGTAGGTGCTCGCCTGCCCTCCACATTGCTGCCTGTGGCAGTGGGAAATGATGGAAGTCGCCTCAGTTTCAGGGATGCATCTTCGTATCACCCCATCATTGCAGGTTTTGTATAGGTGGGGGTCATCCCAATAGAATTTGCGGACCTCATGGAAAAAGTTCTTCTTCTGCTGAAAGCTCACATTGTGGGGAACGATGGCACAAGCCAGATAATTTGCGATGTCGGCGTACCAGGGGGTCCAGGAGGAAGAGACCGAGAAGAGATGCTCATCAGGGAGTGAATCATCGATCGGTGTAGTATTTAAATCGAGAGTGGGCATCCTAGACAGGTGATCGGCAACAACATTCTCCGCCCCCTTCTTGTCTCTGATTTCCAGGTCAAACTCCTAGAGGAGGAGAATCCATCTAATGAGTCGTGGCTTGGCTTCTTTCTTGTTCAATAGGTATTTAAGAGCCGCGTGATCCGTGTGTACGATCACCTTGGTGCCAACGAGATATTGTCGGAACTTATCCATGGCGTAGATCACCGCGAGCAATTCCTTTTCCGTGGTAGTATAATTTCTTTGGGCGGCATTAAGGGTTTTGCTCGTATAATATATGACATGAAGATTTTTATCTTTCCTCTGCCCTAGGACGGCACCAACCGCATAATCACTAGCGTCACACATCAGCTCAAAGGGGAGTTTCCAGTTTGGTGGCTGTATTATGGGTGCGGAAATCAATGCTTGCTTCAAAGTGCGGAAGGCCTCCATACACTCCTCGCTAAAGACGAAAGGTGCGTCCTTCACGAGGAGCTGGGTCAGAGGCCTGGAAATCTTCGAAAAGTCTTTTATGAAGCGGCGATAAAATCACGCGTGTCCTAAGAAACCACGGACTCCTTGAAGATTGTGCGGTGGTGGAAGCTTTTCAATCACTTCGACTTTAGCCTTATCAACCTCGATTTCCCTCGAAGAGATGATGTGTCCCAGCACAACTCCCTCTTGGACCATGAAGTGACACTTCTCCCAGTTTAGGACTAGTCCCTTTTCCTGACATCTCTCCAAGACCTTGGTGAGATTACTGAGGCACGAGTCAAATTTAGTTTCGTAGACTGAGAAGTCGTCCATGAAAACCTCCATGATGTCTTGGGAGTAGTCAGAGAAGATAGCGGACATGAGTCTTTGGAATGTAGCAGGGGCGTTACAAAGTCCGAACGGCATTCTTCTATAGGCATACGTCCCAAACGGGCAAGTGAAAGTCGTTTTCTCCTGGTCATCGTTATGAATAGGGATTTGAAGAAATCCTGAATACCCGTCCATGAAACAGAAATAATTATGCTTCGCCAGCCTCTCGAGCATCTGGTCAATAAAGGGGAGGGGGTAATGGTCCTTCCTTGTAGCCTTGTTCAGCTTTCTATAGTCAATGCACATCCTGTACCCCGTGACGGTCCTCGTTGGTACAATCTCGTTCTTTTCATTGCGAACCACCGTCATCCCTCCTTTCTTGGGTACAACGTGCACCGGGCTAACCCAGCGACTATCGGAGATAGGGTATATAATACCGGCATGTAGAAGCCTAACAATCTCTTTCTTCACAACTTCCATCATTATGGGATTTAACCTCCGCTGTGGCTCAATCGAGGAGGCTTGCTCATCTTCAAGCAGAATTCTCTGTGAGCAGATGCCTAAGCTAACCCCTTTTAAATCCTCAATTGCATATCCGAAAACTCCTTTAAACCTTTTTAGAACTCCGAGAAGTTTGGTCATTTGGTCTTCGGGTAGTGAAGAGTTGACTATAACCGGAAGGCTCGAGCCTGTTCCCAAATATTCATATTTAAGCCCCGGCGGTAATTCTTTCATCTCGACTTCTTGGGGCCCTGATGCATACTTTTCAAGCTGAGCATCCTCAAGGGAAAGGAGTTCTTTGTGGATTTCACTGAAGCCAGCATCCGGAATCTCACCCTCGGCCGTGGCTCCGCACGGCGAAATTTCGCAGGGTATAGTGGGAACGATCGAGGGATGCACCGGGTCTCTTCCGAGCTCATCTTAATTATCCGGGAAGAAGGCTTGTAGGTGAAAACAGGTTTCAGTCATCGACGATTCTCCACAACCGTTTCCAGCTTCTCCATTGTCCAAAGACCGGGGACGCTCAACAGAAGTCTGCAAGGGATAGATTGATTCCTGTTCAGCGTCGCCTCCAAACCTGGTCGGGTGGCTCTCCTGACACGACTCTGCGGTTAACTCTTCTTCACTACATTCGAGACCATGGTTGTCGATATACGCCATTTCTCCGTGGGGAAAGGGAGTTGCCATGGCAAGGTGCTCCTGCGCATCTCGATATCTCTGGCCTTCCACGGCGGCAGACAGGAGGGATAGTATATTCGAAGAATTCAGTGATTCTGCTAAGCTCTGCGCCAAACAGCGGACATGGTGAGAGTGATCCCAGATGTCTCCCGAAACTGCATGCATCATCTTTGCCGTGGGGCCGGGACCTTATACGAAAGGAGAGAAAGAGAACTGCATAAGTGGCAAACACGTCAAAAGCACAGGTTGCATAAACGGGAACCGCAAGTTGCGATGGAAGCACGGCGATCCAGTCAGTCAGCTCTATACAATTACTATCCACAGTATATCCAAGTGAAATCTAAAAGTGTAGAGAGTGCGAAAATTATCGCGAGGTAGGGATGTGAGCTAGACACGAGGGTTCAAGAGATCCTAAAATAACAAGCACGTTGCCTCCCCGGCAACGGTGCCATAAACTTGACCGGCGCTCCGCTTGTGTCGCGGCGGCGCGGTGTCGTTTACCGCAAGTTTCACGGTTAGTGTAGGGTGCGGGAATATCGAACTCAGGGAGGTGAGGTTGTGCTTGGGTCAGGTAGGACCTAAATCACCCCGAGGGGCGAGCTAGCCCGAATCGGTGAATGGTTGTCACGAAAGGAAATAAAAGGGTATGAACAACAAGAAAGAAAACCCAGGACTTTGGTTTCCAACCCGACGAGAGACTCTCGTCGATACGGCCTACGGGTATGGATAGCGATCGGGATTAGGGTCTAATGGTGAGACGTTGCCTCTGAAAGTGGTACCGGCGTCCCATGGGCCCGATATTCCGGTCGGTGCCCAGGATGATACACCGGACTTCCCGGATTCGATCAGTGGGCACTCCCGTGTCCATTAACACTGATCGATCCCGGGAGCACTAAGCCCGCAACGATATCTCCCAACGTCTCATCCTGCCGCTCCCGCGTGCTAGGATTCGGCGTCTACGCTAAGGGCGTGAGCTATGGCTAGGGAGTCAACCGCCAAGTTTATTCCCCCTCGGCCCAACGGTCAAAGGCGGTCTTTTTCCCGCCAATGACAATGAAACGCCCCGCGTAACCGTTAGATTCCTACTCCCTATCGATTTCCTAACCCTATGGACGCATCGGGAAGAGCCCCCGAAGGGGTTTCCACCAAAATCCCAGATTTGGGAACTACTCACAAAAATTCATGAAAAAGCGATCTAAATGAAATTTAATCGTTGGAATCATAATCGGACAATTGCAATGCGGAAGTAATAGAGTAATAAAGACAATACTAAAATTTTAGAAAGATCTGAAAACTTACAAAAGAGTAACAATTACAGCCGTCACAAGGAGATAAAACAGTAGAAAAAATAACAGCTGCCGTTTCTGGAACCCTAGGGGTTCTATTTATAGACCTTCTCATCAACCGATCGGTTGACAAGTCAACCGATCGGTTGATCCGTTACAAATTAATAACAGAAAACGGCGACCTTTCACCCGATCACATGAACCGGTCGGGTGAGTTCTTGAGTGACCGGTTTGATCTTGGAGCAGTCGGGTGAATCGATCGGTTCGACGTCCGTGTCTTCAGCTCTTCTTCTTCAGCTACAGATGAACCGATCGGGTGAGAGTCACCCGATCGGTTGGCGTTTTGCTTCGAGAAAACAGAGAATAGCCCCCGCTGAACCGGTTTGCGAACCAGTCGGGTGACTTCTTTGTGAGCTGCGGCAGAGACCGGGTGGTGCACACGTGCATCACCCGATCGGTTGGAGATGACCAACCGACCGGGTGAGGGGCTGAAAGATGAATTCTTTGGCGTTTGACCCCCTGGATCACACGTGACTTCTCCCGTTGCTCCGGGGACTTGGGATATCATCGTTAAAAGTCCCCTACGTGGTCAATCCCCTGCAATCATGTATAAACAAAGAAAAGTGAAAGAAAACGGGAAAATACACGAAAACGAATAAGAGACCACAGAAAAACACGGAGAAACACAAAAGAAAATGTGCGTGAATATACGAAATATAAACGCACGTCAATGGACAAATGAGCAAAAAGAATTGATGGAAGAAAATGAAGAGGTAATAGACATCTTGCTTGATTATTTAACTTATGACATTCTTATGCGTATGTCCAAGGCAACAACGGCATATCAAATATGGAACATGCTAGCGGAGCAAGAAGAGTCCACCTCAAATTGTTCTTCCTCTAATGATGAAAGGGATTCATTCATGGGTTTTATGTCACGGAAGATGCCACTACGAGTGATTCTAGTGAACGAATCAAGTGATTCTAGTGGAAGTGATAGCTACGATGAAGAGGTAACAATGGATGATCTTAGAATTACAAATGAACAATTATTTGATAAATAACAAAAGATTATGCATAAATATTGTGATGCTAAGAATAAGATTGCGAGTCTCACTAACACATCTACATGTAGCATCTCAAGCAATGACACCATTGTTGAGACACTCGCCATTGAGAAAGCAAGTTTGCTTACACAAAATTGTATGTTGAGAAAAGAGGTGGAGTCCCTCAAATCTCAACTTGATCGTGTTTCCATTGTGGATAGTAACGATCTTGAGATTGAAAATCTTCAATCTCAAAACACTAGTTTGGGCATTGAGAATGAGGCTCTCAAATCCCATGTCACGCCTCGCTTCCCAAAACAACGGAGGCGAAGCGTGACTAAGGCCCGCTTAGGCCGGAGCTGAGAAGCCCGGACCCAATAAGCATCTGTAGGGGCACCATTTTAAAACTTTCAGGTTCTTGCATATATAAAGTTCAAAACAACAGAAGTACAGAAAGAAGGAAAGTTGCATTCATAATGTAAAGAGTTAATATCCAGCGTGTACAAAAGTCTAAAAAGAGGGAAGCCTAAGCGTGGCAACAACTAACGAAAAAGAGAAGCTAAAAAATAGTAACCTCTGATTGTCCACATTAGAAGAGACCTCTAAGTCTGGTCCTCGTCAGGCACGAACTCTGGGTCGACGTCCTCGAGCTCC
>CM061133.1:200189754-200206754 GCA_030789695.1 Scilla litardierei
CACGAGGATGGATCGCTGAGGTTTGGAGCCAGGTTGTGTGTGCCTGCGGGAGATATCAGAGAGGAGCTGTTGGTAGAGGCACACAGTTCGCTGTATTCTGTGCATCCTGGTGGGACCAAGATGTACAAGGATCTTCGTTTGAATTTCTGGTGGCATGGGATGAAGAGGAGCGTGGCTCGGAGTGTGGCCAAGTGCTTGGTTTGCCAGTAGGTTAAAGCGGAGCATCAGCGTACGGCAGGGTTGCTACAACCGCTTCCGATTCCGGAGTGGAAGTGGCAACACATCACTATGGACTTCATGACTGGACTACCTCGGAGTCCGAAGCAGAATGATACAATTTGGGTGATCGTAGACCGATTGACCAAATCCGCACAATTTATTCCGTTCCGAGTAGGACAGTCCACTGAGGCGCTGGCAAGGAGATATATGGAGGTAAATCCTTTTACTTTCCATTTTCATTTCCTTTCCCTGGAATAGTTAGTGATGTAACGTGTTCGTGCAGGAGATCGTTCGACTGCACGGAGCCCCTGTGAGTATCGTGTCGGACAGAGACACGAGATTCACGTCTCAGTTCTGGCAGAGTCTGCAAAAGAGTTTGGGTACGAGTCTGAGTTTCAGCACGGCGTACCATCCGCAGACGGATGGCCAGTCCGAGAGGACGATTCAGATCTTGGAGGACATGCTGAGGGCGTGTATGTTGGATTTTAAGGGTTCGTGGGAGGACCATCTACACCTGGTAGAGTTCTCTTATAATAACAGCTTACAGGCAAGTATTGGCATGGCACCATTCGCTGCGCTATACGGAAGGAAATGTCGATCGCCACTGAGTTGGGATGACGTTGGAGATCGGGAGCTGTTGGGACCTGAGATGATCGTGGAGGCTGTGGATGTTGTCAGAAACATTCGGGAGCGGCTGAGGATTGCTCAGGACCGTTTTAAGCATTGGTCTGATGCTAAACGGCGTTCGTTGGAGTTTCAGCCTGGTGACCACGTGTTTCTGAAGATTTCCCCGAATCGAGGAGTGATTCGCTTTGGGAAGCGCAGGAAACTGAGCCTGAGATGCATTGGACCGTTTGACGTCCTGGAGAGGGTTGGCGAGGTAGCCTACCGCTTAGCCTTGCCGCCATCTTTGGTTGGAGTTCACGACGTCTTCCATGTGTCGCAGCTTCGTCGTTATGTTAGCGATCTGTCTCACGCCGTGGATTTCTCGGAGATCACCGTTCGTCCTGATCTGACGTATGACCAGCTACCAGTTCAGATTTTGGACAGGCGTCAGAAGTCACTTCGGAACAAGACCGTAAATCTTGTGAGGGTGATGTGGCGACACGGCTCGCCAGGAGAGTCTACTTGGGAGAGGGAAGATGAGATGCGTGAGCGCTACCCACTTTTGTTCCCTGACACGTGAGTGTTAGGAAATTCCGAGGGCGGAATTTTTTCTTAAGGTGGGGAGGATGTAACGACCGGTGTTTGTAATAGCTATTTTATATGAATGATATTGAATTTCCCGTCCTTGTATGTTTTCCTCAGTTGAATCCTCACATTTTTGCTTAAATAACGCCGTAATTCTAGAGTTAGAACGATCCTAGAAGCCATAGAATCTTTCCCGAAGCTTCGCGCTTTGTTTCGGCACTTCTGGTGCATCTTAGTTGGTTCACGAAGGAGAACCAACCGACTAGAATGAGATCTAGTCGGTCGGCAATCCTTCATGGACCGACTAGTTCAACGTATTAAAAATAGCTGAGTTACTGTTTGTCGTTAGTCGGTCTAAGTTCAACCTTCGACTGACTAGTTCTCAAACTAGTCGGTCAAGCATTGTACTCAGACCGACTAATTCTGAGTTTTAATGAACAGTAGAGTTACTTTTTGTCGTTAGTCGGTCTAAGAACGATTTCCGACCGACTAGGTTGCAAACTAGTCGGTCAGCTGTTGTTCTTCAACCTACTAATTCTTGTACAGTCTTTTCTACAGTAGTTACTGTATATTTTTAGTCGGTTAAGAGTTGCTCTTCAACCGACTAGTTCTAATTCTCTTCTTGTACCTTTTGGTTGCATTTTAGTCGGTCAACGTTGGTCGACCGACCGACTAGTTCTTAAACTAGTCGGTCACCAGTTGTGCTTTGACCGACTAATCTAGTTGACCTGTACCAAAACCTATTCTCGGTTTGCCATTTAGTCGGTTTACGTTAGACGACCGACCGAATAGTTCTTAAACTAGTCGGTCAACTACTCTTCTTTGACCGACTAGTTGACCCTGAAACCCTAGATCTATTTTCCAGCCGCCATCTTATTTTTATTTAATCCGTCGATTCCTTCATTCTTCATTCATTCTTTCTGAGCCAAGATCATTCACAAATCATCCCTAAACTTTCCCAAATCATTTCTTTCATCCTTGGAGGTTCTTGCTCGCCGTATCTTGCGCCGGATACCGATCTAGGTCGTCGAGATCTCGTCTTTCGGCCATAGTTTCCCAGGATCGTTCTTCGTCACCAAATCAAGACCCGTTTTGGTGTCTTCCATCTGCTACTCTACGGTTAGTAATCCTAATCTCGTAACCTCTATTAACCCACACCGTAAACTAGAAACCCTAAATTAAAAATGGTTTATTAGACATAGGATTTCAATGCAAAACGATTTAGAACTTCCGTCTAATCTTTTATTTTGCCTAAACAGCGAATTCATCTACCGTAGGACATCGTTCTCGTTACTCACGTCGATCAACAATTTTGTACCAGGCAAGTGAAACTTGCCAACACTTCTTTAGGCCATGTTTTTAGGCCAATTCATTGTACTAGCGTGAAAGAGACTAGATCGTGAAAAGATAGCGATCTAGGCGCAACTTTGTGATCTAGCTTGACAACGAAGCTAGATCCGACACCTTGCCATATCATTCATGCATAGATATCTGCCATGTTTAAATTCCTTAACTGTACGCATTTGAATTGTTAACTGCCATGCATTGCATCTTACATGTCATACTAGTTAAACTTGCATCGTAGCACACGCTACACTACATGTACCAAATCCGTGTTTCCGTGTTACCGGCTAGGCACCTGTTATGCGGGCATAACCCTACGCCATCCGTGTTAAAAACACTTCCTGGCTCATGATCCAGAAGCGAGCATTCCGTGTTCGGGGGTAATGCCCTGGCTCGACACACGTGGAGGGGTAGGGATAAACGATCACTTGAGCGTAAGAGTTGGCCCGTACAGCCACTCTAGCCAAAGGGCGGAATCTCTGTGCACGACGTGATTACAATTCCAGTACTTGTCTTTTACTTGTTTACTTGCCATGCCATGTCATTTGTCATTTTATATCCATGCCATACTTTACTTTAGAACTGCTAGGTTGCTTTACTTTCATAGTTGTCATACTTTACTTTAGTACTGCTAGGTTGTTTCCTTCTGTAGTTTCCTTGCACAAGTCTTTTTAGACTTGATGACATGTGCCCCTTCTCTTTGGGTGACGCATGTTAGTTGCTGAGCCAGAGACAATTGCGGAGGGTGACGAGTTCGTGGAGTTCGTGCCCGAACCTGTTGGTGACGTGGAGTACGAGGACACCGGTGATCAATCTTAGAGATCTTCCGTACTCTTCTTTTGTTAGCTGTGGTTGTCGGTGAGTAGCACCGTTTTGTTAGATTCTGTTGGCCATGCTGGGCCTTTGCTTTTGACTCTTTTGTTGCCTGGTGGCATTTCTGGTTGTTGGACTTTTTGTTGGACTATGAGTTGGAATAATGTTATATTATTGTCTCTCTTTTCCTATTATTGTTATTGTTATTCTGAGTCACATTACAGGGACCTGCTACTTCGTTTTATTTGACGCTTATCGGACTTGCAGCTTTGCAGCTTCAAGTCTGTGCGGACCTTCTCACGTTTCGCCTCCATGTTTTTGGGAAGCGGGGCGTGACATATGGGGGTATAGAAACAACAAAAGCAACAATAGAGTGGAAAACATAAAGGTATATCAATTGTAAAGTTACCAATTGTAAACAGGATATCAAAATAAAGATATCAATTGTAAGAGCACATATCCAACAACAACTCAACCACCTTCAATTATCACAAAAATATAAGCAATAAGCATATGTGATAAAAGATTACAATAGATACTAATTGAAAAGAGTAGTGTGAGCAATGTTAGAAAAATGACAATATCTTAATTAGTAGTAGCAATAGGCTAAATACGGATAACAATGCAAAAATCATGACATCACTTGTGAAAGAAAAACAAGTGATCAAATAGTGTCAAATACCCAAACAAACTCAATTATCACAAAATTTATAACAGTAAGCATAATGTGATAGACAGTCCTGTGATACCAATTGTATACTTGGCAAGATATATTAAGCATAATTTAGTGCATGGAAAACAATTCTATGTTTTCATACAAGCAAATCTATTTAATCAATATAATCGTCGAGCGACGAAGTAAGCAAACATGACTATGGAAATTCTTAACCATGTGTTCAAAGTTATGTTATAATATAATAGCACAAATTAAGTAAAATGGCATGTGATACCAATTGTGAACATACCAAATCATATCCAAAAGTATCTCTAGCCAAACTCCACAAAGCATCTCCAAAAGCAAGCATACCAAATCTAAGTGAAGGGTGCGATGTGGGGTGACAAGGTGATACAATGAAAATGAATATCAAAAATTTATATCACGCAAAAGTGTTATGCCAAAATAGAGATAGAAACTTCATAAAACATATGGCATACACAATTCTAGCACACTAGGAAACTAATTGAAACAATGTTCAAAAGAACCATAGTACTAGCATGCATTCCAGAATAGATACTCACATAATGAGTCAATGATAAGCATGGAATGCAATGAGCATAAGGAAGATAAGCATTATATCACAAGCTCAAAACTAGCATCAAGCAAGATCATGTAAAGATGATATCCAATATAAATAGTCTACCAATTGTAAAGATGATAACAATCGTAATCTAACAAAGTATGCAAAGCAGGCAAATAATGTCAAGATCATGATATCACTTGAGAAGAAAATCAAGTGAACAAATAGAGACATGATTTCATCCTAGCTCAATTATCACAAAGGATACAACATGAGGCATAATGTGACAAAATATCTTTTGAGCAAAGGCATGAAGATAGTCTACGTTCAAAGTCACAAGGTAGGACATAAATGAATAAAGTTATCATGAACATCGCATGCATACATACCAATTGTGCGAATAGAATAAAAAGACTTGTGAAAGCACAATATAATCGGAGGTAGCATCAAAGAAGTCATAGTGTATCAAGATATATTCATGGTAGAATATCTATGACAGAATATACATATCATCAAACACAACTTATATGATCTTGTATAGCAAAAATTATCTCTAACATATCATAAAAAAATGAGCTTGAGATGAGAGATAATCAATGCGAAAAATGTAGCATGAAGATCACTAACCAATATGCATGAGTGTTATGTCACTTGTGAAAATATCATACATGAGAGATTTAGCTATAGACATGAAAGATCTCTTGAATAAAATTATAGCTAAACATCAGTCATGAAGTAATTAAAATGGCAAGTAACATTCATTGATCACCCCAAATCATATCAATACGTCTCATAAAGATAATCATACAAACTATAAGAAAAGTATGAGATGTGTGGTGATACAATGAAGAGATATGCATAAAAATCCTAAATCATTAATCTTATTCATGGCATGAATTATGTATAACAAGATGGAGTATAGCATGCCATAAAGAAATGAAAGATTCTACTAGAATGATATGACAGATCATGATATGGTCTAAATAATCCATGAATATAGTCATCTACGAGAATTAGGTACAAGTTGTAGAATCAAAGCAGCAATGAATCTTAACTGAAAGAATTGAAAAAATTTCAATGAAGGTTAAGATCAATATACTTAAAAACAATCTAATAAACAAGCAAGCATGTCATACACATCAGTTATCATATCCATAACATATAACAATCTTCACACAGAAACATGCATGTGAGGAATGTGATGTGTAATGACAACGTGTTCCAAAGATATGAACATCAATAAACAATTAAACAATTCCTTTTATGAATGTTATAACTACCATGATACATGAGTCGGAATAATACATATATGACATACATGAACATGGCAGTCACAAAAACAAACAATCTTCATAAGGGTGTGACAAGAATGAGCTAATGAAGAAGTATACTATATTACACAAATCGAGTATATTAAAATACCAATTGTAAATATGGTAGTCAAAACCAATATATTAAAATACCAATTGTACAAAACACATACTTACAACAATTTAGCTCTCTCTATATGTGTGCATCTCCAATGCACCATCCTTTCCTTTGAATTGATCCCTCATTTGTAAACCAAGGAGTGTGTAGGGTAGGCATTTTGCACACAATCTGACAATTCAACAATTGGTGGTATCCAAAAACTTTTTGGATCCAATAGGTTAAGGAACACAATCAAGTAGTCCAATAACCAATCATTTACCAATTGTAAGTAACACTCATCAAAAGAAATGCATGACATGCATTGATAAGAATTATTATGATCATGAAAATCATATATATCAGGAGTTAACAATTCTCAATCATTAGAAATTTAGGTACACCTAGACTAATAATTCCTATGCAGATGATTTAATCACAATACATTATACAAGCAATCATCATTATGAATACACACATCTAATACAATAGTGTGTGCTAAAAGATTCCTCGTTCAATATGCATATGTGCACAAAATAAACATTCACGGCACAACACATATTGAAGGAAGGCATGAAAAGTAATACCACAAAGAGTGTGCATGAAAAGCATAAAGTATTAATTTTCAAAACCAAATTTCTCTTTCCCTTTGGCATATCAACAAGATAGGAAGGTGCAAATTGATAATAAATCACCAAGAGTTAGAGAAATCAACTAATCTATATGCACAACATAATATGAATGAAATGCAATGACATATAGATGAAAATGTCATACTCACACACATGTCATACAAACTATGCAAACTTGGGAGTAGTGGACGAACTCATATATATATGGGTACAAAAAGTAATCATACAAGCATGGTACCCAAGCAATGAAACGCAATATGAGTGAGTAAGCAAGGTTGATTTTTATATAAATAGTCGCATGAGAATATGTCAATGCTAATATACGATTATATATGTGTGTTCATACCATGCCTAGAAACAATCTTAGGAATCCAAAAGATAGTGATTTGGGATTCTTAAGAAGAGGTTGTGGAGGCATGAGAAGGAAGTTGGGATGCACGCTTGTGAAGTGGAACATAAATATAAGCGTGTCCAGTGTGTGAAACATGCAAATGAGCATTAGATCTAACATGAAAATTTTTAAGCCACATGTTATAAATAATCCTCGAATAAACATATGAGTAAGGATTATGAATACATAATGCACATCAGTCAAGAATTTGACACACGTGAAATACAAAGACATGAATGGCATACAAGACACACAATATGCAAACATAGGATATGCATGAGATAGTCGCAAACACAAAGTGACATCTACATGCATTCAACACACATAGATACCAAATGTAAGAATATACTTACAACATTAAGCTCCCCCTACTTTGGTGCATCACTTTAAGCACCATCAACTCCATTTGAATGAAAATCTTTGCAAATCAAGGAGTTGGTAGGGTTGGTATCCCAATGTGGATTGGACCTAGAAAACATAATTTTGGTATCCAAAAACCTTTTTGGATCCTATGGGTTAGTCAACAAGTTTAACAAACTAAATTCAAATAATTGTAACACATATCTTAATGTAATCATACACAATATTAATGGAACATGTAATCATGTTATTAGATAAATATATAGCCATATACATGCATGTACCAAAAATACCAAAAGTAAGTATATATATTATAATCCAAATGCGTGACATGTATTACATGCAACAAAACATGAATATGAGCCAACGCATGTGTTGCATGAAAAGGTATTAGATATTCTACACATGAAAATCCTAAACACGGTGATTTACTAATAAACATGCAATAGAAATCAAATTCAATGTGAATTTAAGTTTCTAACAAACATGAGCATTAAAATGCAAACAAAAGAATAAACCAATTCTAAACACAAATGCTTTGGTACCCATAAAAATGAATATAAACTTATGGTACCAAGCAATGAAGGGTCAACGGAAACTAACCCTTCGGAAACCAAGTCCAAGAGAACCGTGATTTCCCAACATAATCATCATTCAAAATAATATTATGAATATAAGATTGCACATACATATCCTTAGCATGATTGCTAGTGTTCTTCGGACCCCAAATAATGTATGATTTGGGTATCCTATTCCTAGTGGGTGCATGCACAAAAGGTTGATCTCTACGTGGTGCATGTGGCCTAGGAACATGAGATCTAGCAAGAGCATGAGGAACATTGTGTTGTGCTAAAGCATGATGATGGGCATATGATCCATGGTGTGGTGTTGCACGCATACGTGGATGAATATGAGGTGTGTATGCATGAGGATGATCATGAGAATAAGCATGCACATGTGGATGTGATGTGTGATCATAAGCATGTGAAGGTGCATCAGCATAAGTACGTGCATGAGAGTGTCTCAAATGTGTGTTTGCACGTGCTCGTGGGTGTGGAGCATAAAAACCATCATTCGTGTGAACATGTGGGGTAGGAGGTGTGTTCCTACGTGGCATAGTATTGGAGTACATGAATGCATGACCCTTCGTTTGATGTCCACCCAAAGTGGGTTTCTTTCCAAAGGAGGGAGGAATAGGAGTGGTGGTTTCCTTAGTAGTAGAACTACACAAGTTGTTATAGACACCACTCGTGGATGCACCGGAGGATGGCCTCACAAAATCTATAGTTACTTCACTATAGGAGGTGCGTGCATTGGATGCACTTGCCTTAGAATAACCAAGGCCAACACGATGGTTTGCCGGTAGTTGATTCTTTAGCAAATCATCCAAATTGTCCTTTCCCTTGTTGAATCTCTCAACAATGGAGGACATGAGCTCATATTTCTTCGAAATTGAAGAAATAGTGGCATCCAAGGTGGATGCACGTGTGGTGAGCTCGTGCACTTGGGATTTGAGATCCTCAATCTCAATGCCCAAACAAGTGTTTTGAGATTGAAGATTTTCAATCTCAAGATCGTTACTATCCACAATAGAAACACGATCAAGTTAAGATTTGAGGGACTCCAACTCATTTCTCAACAAGCCATTTTGAGTAAGCAAACTTGCTTTCTAAATAGCGAGTGTCTCAACAATGGTGTCATTGTTAGAGGTGCTACATGTAGATGTGTTAGTGAGACTAGCAATCTTATTCCTAACCTCACCATATTTCCGTATAAGCTTTTGATGATTATCAAGTAATTGTCCAAATGCAATTCCAAGATCATCCTTTGTTACCTCTTCATTGTCGCTATCGCTTTCACTTGAATCGCTTGATTCGTCACTAGAGTCGTCCTCTCGTGCCATCAAGCCCATGAGTGAATCTCTTTCATCATTGGAGGAAGAACACTCCGAGGTGGACTCTTCTTGCTCCGCTAGCATGTGCCATATTTGATATGCCGTTGTTGCCTTGGACACATGCATAAGCATATCAGAAGTTACAAAATCAAGCAAGATATTCATTACCTCATAATGTTTCTTCACCAATTCTTTTTGCTCATTTGTCCACTTATGTTCGGAAGTGGTAGGTGCACGAAGGGGCTTTTCCACAAGCTTCCAATAATCCTCATCGATGGATTGAACATATGCATTCATCTTCACACACCAAATTTGATAGTTGGGTCCAATGAGATATGGTGGAAAAGGGCTTCGAGTGTTATTGTTGTTGGTTGCCATAGCTATAACCTTGATCTGATACCAATTGTAGTGACCCTGTGCTATGAGGAACAAACACTAGAGGGGGGGTGAATAGTGTTTTATAGATTACAAGGAATTTATGCCGAATAAAACCCTACTTAACCAACAAATGCGGAATATAAGAAACGAACAACAACCCTAGCAAGAATGCAATGCAAACAAGCAATGTACCCTGGTTCGGTGCCACCCAAGTCTCCCCGACTTGTTACCCGGTGCCCTACTCCAGCAACACCCGGATCCCCTCCGGATACTCTAGCAAACCGCTAGAGATTTCCTTTGCCCTCTTGCAGAAACCCCACAAGAGCAATCAACCTACAATCGATGTCAGTGTATCCCACAACCCGGGAACACGCAAAAACCTTAATCACATAACTTGGGACTAAGAACATTCTCACAAACCGAGAGCAAAACGAAATCTTGACTCCCACAACTTGGGATCAATCCAATCCTCTCACCACCGTGAGTATACAACAAATATGAAGTATAAAGAATGAAATATAAAACTTCTTACCACAAAATCCTATGCCTTGAGAAATACTTACCAAAATAGGGCAAGAATGGATTTTGAGGAAGATGAGATCACCAAACCCTAGCTCCACCAAGATGAGCAGCAATAGATGGCTAGGTAAAAGTTGGTGACTTGGATTCAAGCTCTTCGCTTGAGAAGCTCACAAGGAATGAGAATCTCTCTTGAGGAATTAGTGCTCAAAGAGTGAGGGAGAGATTATTGTGAGAAGAGAGAGCTTGGAAATAGAGTTGAATGGATCTTCTCTTAGGTGTGAAAATGTGTCTAATTTCAGCCTTGAATCCCTGGTTTGAAGCACCAAACTTATATAGGGAAGAGAGAAAACGGTCACAAAATTCGTAGCAATAAATGCCCCAACGGCTCTATTTCTGAAGCAGTTAATCGGTCTAAGAAGGATCACTGACCGATTAGTTTTGCAACTAGTCGGTCGGTGAACCTTCTTGGACCGACTAGAAGGAAGACAGCAAAATCAAGATATGAAGAACTAGTCGGTCTAAGAAGAGACACCAACCGACTAGTTTGACAACTAGTCGGTCGGTGAACCTTCTTGGACCGACTAGAAGGTTGACAGTAAAGATAGTGAAATCAAGAGATAGAAGAACTAGTCGGTCTAAGAAGAAACATCAACCGACTAGTTTGACAACTAGTCGGTCGGTGAGCCTTCTTGGACCGACTAATAGGTCAACAGTAAAGAAGTCGAATTTCACTATAAGAACTAGTCGGTCTGAGAAGAGACACCAACCGACTAGATCGTCATTTACTCGGTCGGTGAACCTTCTTGGACCAACTAATTGGTCAACAAATAGTCTTGAATATATTAGGATAACTAGTCAGTCTGAGAAGGATTTCCAACCGACTAGATCGTCATCTAGTCGGTCGGTGAACATTCTTGGACCGACTAATTGATCAACAGTGAATGGGCTGAGTTTAACTAGGATGTCTAGTTGGTTCAAGAAGAATTTCCAACCGACTAGATCGTCATCTAGTCGGTTGGTTCTTCTACTTGAACCAACTAAGATGCATACGAAGCCGAGAAAAGAAGCGATAAGCTTCGAGAAAGTTTCTAATGGCTTCTAAGGCAATCCTAGAGATACGATATGAAAGTTATGAAGATGTCTAGGCAAGTACTACTCAAGGCTTAATATTCTACTAAACCAAAGCTAGAAGACAATATAAAAGACATGACGAACCGTCTTCGAGGCTTCAACATGGAGAATCCGAATCCCTTGACTTCATGAATACTCCTTGAGCTTCAACGAAGCTCCAGGCACAACGATCACGCGTTCTGAGGAAGTCTTGGGACGTCGCTTGAGATGAACAAAGTACTTTGGCGACAATCTCCATAATTCTTCATGGACTTGAGTCTTTGAGTTGAATGACTTGAATATCTCCAACGTCATAGTCTTCGAAGCTTTTGACTCATCCATTCCTTTCTTCTCTTTGGATTGAATCTCCATTCATTTGTTGATGCCATTGGCTTGAGGTTAGAGGTAGCCTTTGAGTTCTTCAAGCCAATGCTTCATCTTTGTTGATCTACCAAGTTCTTAACTTGAATCAACACGTGTAGTCACTTTTGATCTTCTTGAATCTAATTGGAGACTTTTTAGCTAACTGCAAACACAAGAGTTAGTCACAATGATTTGTGTTTGATCATCATCAAAATCAAGGTGGAGAGTCCAATACTCAACATTTTTAACTCTTTACAAATTTATCCACTCGCATTCGCAACTCCTTGCAATGCGCTCCTCTCCATCAATCATATCGATCATAACTCCTTGGGATCGATTACTCACATTCGCAACATCTTGCGACGATCTTATTTCTCTCGAACATGTCGATCATAACTCCTTGTGATCGATCATGTATATCTCATATACGTTAAATGCTTTTCTTCGATTTTTGTGATGAGCCATCATCGATGTGAGACTCTAAAAGCCCGATTCCTAATTCAGTAGTTACTCGATCGTACTCTACGATCATGTTACAAGTACGACAATGATACTAAATATATTGAAGATCACCCATTTTGGAATCATCATTATCTGGTTAGTGTAAGACTGGGTTCTCCACCAAACTAAAACTGGGCATGTCCGTAATAGCTATCGTGTAGTCTCGCTAAGGTGTTTATAGTATGGAAATCTATCAAAACCTAATAACACATTAATGTTGTGAGTCATGTAAGCAATTCAATAGTCATAGATGGATCAAACTTTTAACGCTAATAAGTTTGTCCATTCTACATTGGCCAAGGGCTTACAATGAATCCATACTAACTCTCTATGACACTGCCCTCCCATACCAGAGGAGAGGAATCTCGTCTTGACCGCCACCTCCCACCGCATACTTTGGACTATTGACAGTGAGTACCTAGCAGCGATCACTCTCGACATTGGTTGGTAAAACCAAAGCATAGCCTCTCACGTGCAAGGTTCTATAGTGTGTACCATGTCAAGAGACTAAACTGCACCAACTACCACCTGAAAGATTCTATTGACAGTAAGATATGGCTACAATATAGAAGCTTCTTGGCAAGTCATTCTTGATGGGGATCTTGTAGATGAAAAGCAAACACTATTGGATGGTGAATAGTGTTATATAAAAATAATTGCATATTAAAAATTAATCCATCTATGTATGCCTAAGATTCCAACTAGTTTTACCTAGTTTTAAAATTAATTTGTATGTAGTTTAGACATTTTAAATTACATCTAACGGAATGGATCTTCCATTTAGATTGCCCACTTTTAAAATTGACTTGGATGGATTTGCATGTTTGATCCATCTGAATAGAGCCAAGTCTTACCACACATCCACACACCCACACCCACACATCTATTCTATAAATGAGGGAATTACCATCATGCCATTGTCCTACTAGGACAAAAAGGTTGATAGAGATGTGGCCTAGGTTTGGCCATATCATCATGCTGGTGCCCACTTGAGGGATAGTTGTGGGTTTGTGTGTGTTGTTAGGTGTTGTGGTGGAAATCCCTAAGAAAAGCCCCCCCCCCCCCCCCCCCCCCCCCTCAATTCCCTTTATTCCCAAGATTGCCATTGCATTTTCATGAAACTCAAATGCCCCTCCATCTCCCCCCTATTTACAGGTTTGACATTGGTCTTTTTCCACTTTGGACAATGTGTTCTTTTGCACTTAAGCCCCTACCTTTTCCCTAATGTTTTTGCGCTTTTCACATGCTTTTACCCCCCCCCCCCCAAACGCTGCCCACAAACGGTCTGAATTCGATGCCACACATTTTTCCATATTCAACATGGTTACAATTGATTATACGATTTTTTTTCTATTTTTTTTCATATCTCAAAATTTTAAACGGTCATTATTTTCATGATCCTCATGCCAATACGAACCCGTGGTATTTTTTGAGGATTTTTCGGAGACGTTTAGTTTTAGGGACAAAATAGTAATTTTGTACCCCTAATTACATTCCCGATTACATCAAATGCTAACCCCTATTGATTAACCCCACATACCGTCATCATGCGCCTCCCTTGGGTTGGTCAGATCCGAATTTTTCGGATCTCAACCGCCAATATCCCACTGCCCTATATTAATGGTTATATTAATATTTAATATATTTTTAAATTAAATTTAATCTTGTAAAATCCCCTCCCCTCGTTTGAAAAATAAAC
Source organism: Scilla litardierei (assembly GCA_030789695.1). Taxonomy (NCBI): domain Eukaryota; kingdom Viridiplantae; phylum Streptophyta; class Magnoliopsida; order Asparagales; family Asparagaceae; genus Scilla; species Scilla litardierei. The sequence continues at coordinate 200,203,817 of CM061133.1, forward strand.
CAGACATCAAAGCTTCACTATTATTTCTCTTTCACCCTCACTCACTCTCTCCCTCGCTCTCTATTTTCACTGTATCTCTCGAGCTCCAACCAATGTCACACTGCCCCCACTCCCCCGAGCTCCGACTGCACGAAGCCTGCCGAGGCCTCCTCCGACGGCGCCGAGATCCCCCCAAGCCCCGACGTCCCTCGCCTCGCCTCCAAGCATGATGTGATGCCCCTCGTCTCTGTGAGCAACGCCGAGGCACCACAAGCCCGTCACGAGCTCCACCGAAGCCCCGACGATCCCCCGAAGCCACAGTGACGCCGTAAGCCCCTCAAGTCCCTCCCTCTTCACCGACAGCTGATCGAGGCAGCCCCGGCGTCTGCCTACGCCGCTGGCCTCCGACCCTCGCATCTCCAAACATTCGTCGGTGCTGCCCCTGAGCCCACAAATCGACGCTGCAAGCCACAACCCCCGAGCCCCTCCTACGAGCTCTGCCATGCTGTCGAGACACCCGACGCCCTCCTCATCCGTTCGCCACCACCGATGGGCCATGAAAATTGCCGCAGACCGACGAGTTCTGAGCACACGTTGCCATTTTCCTCTCATTGTTTCCGTGAGCCACCGACGCCTCCGCCGGAGACCTGCGCCACCTGACCCGCCGCCCCTGCCAGACTCCCCCCCAAAGCAGGCGTCACCCCCCTCCGACATCCCCCCTCACACCAGCAATAACGCGTGCGCGTGAGGAAGAAGGTAAAAAATAAACACAGTTTTGTGAAGGTGGAAGAGAGAGAAAGAAGAAAGAGAAAATAGAAAATAATAGGAAAATTAAAAAAATTTGAAAATTTAGAAAATGAAAATCTAAGACCCATAAAGAAAATCCAAAAATACCAAAAGATTATATGTGTTGCCACAAACGCGTAGGCACCGGAATCGTCCCAATCGGATAGTTATTTTTCAATGTATGAATTTTCAAAGTTAACAGACTTTTATTTTGATTTGATAAAAATATGCATATTTTTCATAATACACGTAAACTTTGTAATAAAAAAATACATTCGTATTCTACTAGTCGAGAGTAAAATTTTAACATATTATATGAAAATTTCTGACGTGTACATTTTTCTAAATAAATCGTTGAATGTGTACGATAGTTAATTTTTAATTTCAAAAATTAGTTTGGTTTTAAATCTAGAAAATTGATTTTAATTGTTTATAAATTATTAAAAAATACCAATAGTCGTCATAAACTTATTTTTCCACCTAGATAAAATTATATTCTTCAAATCTAGCATGTTTAAAATTATTAGTATGTATTTTGCCCTATTTTACGCTATTATAAAAATAAAAACGTTAAGAAAAAATAGTTGAAAATAGAAAAACCTATAACCGTTGTATCTTATGTATGCAGGAACCAGTTCTTGCACACGAACACCTCTAATAGCCTTAGCTCCAGTCTCGTCTTCCCCCAACGACCTCAAATATTGTAAGTCACTTTGATTCTAGATTGGGAAGTTTGGATAGTTTATTAGTGTGTGCATGTAGATATGTAACGCGAGTGTAACGCGAGTGTAGCCTAATAATGACTATATCATGTTTGGAATGTTGGACCTAGGCTTTGCCAACTTAGAGACCTAACTTAATACGGAACTACGAGAATGCATATTAACTTCTTTTATGCCTACTATCCATGCTCACGCAAATTAATAAATTTAATGCATGTAAATCCATATTTGCTACCCTCGTTACATGAAAACTCATGTTTACCATGCTTGCTATACTCGTCACGTACTTCCAAACCTGTCATGATATTACTCCTGTCACCTGCACGAAATATTGATACACTTGGTGCACGTTGTCCACGTTTAAATATTCATGTCACCTGCTGCATGTCATATTCTATCCTTTGATTGTTATTGAAGTGTTGTGCTAGATTATCACATGAAATGTTGTATGAAATGACGTGTTGTAACAACGTGATTGATTGTTATACCGTATAGAAACATAATGATTGAATGACATATCGTGTTGGTACTTACTGCTGGAATATCCTGTTGAAATTGAATGCTTAAAACAGTTGACACTTCACTGGGTTTTGGGGAACTCATATTAGAGAAATTGTAGGAGCAACAGCGGGTCTATCTACACATTGCACCGTACCTTACCGACCGCCTAAAAAGTATTGAGATCTGCTCGGGTGAGTGCCCCCGTGGCAAGAGATAGGCTCAATGGTTGCACACTTTAATTTCATATGTGAGTCACATAGGTTATAGTTACTAATGCTTACATGTCTTTTTATTGCTACACATACATGCTCGTCGTACTATTGTTGTCACCTTGTATGCTGGTTAAGATGATTTATTATCTTGTCATATATGCCTTGCCACAGTTATTGCTCTCATACGTTACATATTGCACTTGCACAGTCACCTTTACTTTACACATGCACTTTACTTTACCCATTGCATGCATGTTACTTACCGCACTTGGACATCCACTTTTACGTTACTTATCGCACTTACATACATGGCTGCTTTACTTATCGCACTTGCATGACTACATGTAGCTACTTTCCAAAACATGTTCATTTACATGCTTGTGCACTGCCTTTACTACCATTTCTAAAATTGTCGTGACTTACCGACGGTTCCATCTTCGTGGCATCGTCAGACAACACAGGTTGGTGAAGAGACTCTTGAGTTTGAGAAGCCTGAGTTCGACCCAGAGACCGCAGATTTCTAGAGTTTGAGTTGGGTGTGTGTTGTACTTTCTTATGTATTTCTATTCTACTTTACCCTTCATGTATTTAGGGTGAGAGCTTGTTGTTGTGTGTTGTACTTCAAATTGGGATTGTAATAATTGAACGTTGGCTTGAGTATTTTATACATCTCTGTATCATATGATATATTTATTGATTGGTTAACTGCAGGACGTGCAAAATGTATCAAATAGTAAT